>JADBJO010002631.1:117500-125000 GCA_016801955.1 Conus betulinus
CACACACACTTACACACACACACACACACACACACACACACACACACACACACACACAGAGCAGATGGCTGGCTTACCCAAGGGACGTAAGGTTTTACAGATATTACCACTGAATGTTCCTAAATCACAATGAATGAAGAGAATTTGATAATAGCTCTTTAAAAGATCTCCGTGGTTCTTGATTGAAGGGACACAACTTGTCAGTTCCGAGACATTCTAAGTGCAAGATGGAAATGTATAGCTAAGGAAGTAGTGTATGATAGTTCATCCTTATGTTCCTCTCTATTCTCACTATTACAACAACAGCAAAAAAAAGACAAAAAAAAAAAAACAACAACAAACAACAACAACAACAACAACAAAAACCGGAAAAAAGGGTCGGAGACCTAGATTGAGATGTAGTTCTATGAACCTCCTTGATGGACAGTGCTGTGATAGACGTATGAACAACGCACGATTTAGGTTCCCGAATCAGTAAAGGTTACACTTTCTATCTACTGTGAAACTAGTGAAAGCGACCTAACCTAACCCTAACATGACCGTAACCCTACCAACCGAGTATAATGTTAAACCTAAATCATGAACAAAACTTTACAAACAAGTTTTTTCAAATCTTTCTGCTGTTTCTGAACCTGTAGTAGCTTCCCCTGATCACGACAACCGTTTTTGCCACCTTCCAGTCTCTGACCAATCTATTTGTGGTTTCTTGTGGAATGAAGCATCAGTCAGCCAAGGGAGATTAACCAGTCAATGGCAGAGATGGAATACTTCTACTTACATGGCATCAGGCAGGGCTTTCATATTTCTCTGCTCGTAACATCCTTGTGACGCCAACTCATTGGTGTAGCCATTCTTTTGCCGGACCAGTCTTGAAGAAGAAACTGTTTTGTGCCGTTTGCATACAGGCCCTCTTTCTTTCTTTCTTTCTTTCTTTCTTTCTTTTTTTTTTTTTTTCAGCCATTCTTATCTCTTAAACGGCGAAGAAGCTCTGTGGTGCATTCCATGTCATGTCCCCAGTGAAACAGGTTGTTTTAGAGCGTTGGGACTTGCATGATGTGAGACATCGACATTTTTACAAGCAGACTCCATGAAAACCTTGTGGGGATGCTTGCCTGTTGTCTCTCTTGTTCATTTCCTCTAGATGAATTGGTATAGCAAGCAGCATTATTTTGGAGCGTGTTGCTTGGTTGTTTTACAATGATAGCAAAATGTTACCCCCCATGATTGTGACTATAGTTATTGTAAAAAGGTTTCGAATGTATCATAGATTGTATTTGATAATTTTCCTGTTTTCTGTTTTTCTTCTTCTTCTCTTCTTCTTTTTACTGCTTCCTCCTCCCCTACTTCCCCACCTGCTTCTCAGTTATCGTTATTATTATCATTATCATTATTAATATTATTGTAATAATAGTTAGTGCAACCATAATACATTGCTGTAACCATCCTGTGATTCTTCTTCTTCTTCTTCTTCTTCTTCTGTTATTATCGTTATGATTATCACTTCAGTCATTATCTTCATTATTGATAGTACTATTGTTAAATGATTGTACTACCTTCTTCTTCTTTCAATCCAAATTATCTCCCCTTCAACCTCAGTACCATACTGTAGTTTTAGTCGTTCACCCCAAACCAAATTTTGCACCCAGATCAAAGAGATAAACGATTGTCCGTTCGTCCTGCGTTTTCGTTGTCTTAAACGTTATTTGTTTCGCCCGAAGAAGAATGCGTTCTTTGGTCATTCGTTTTGTTCCTTCGTTTGGCGTCGCAATAATTCTGTTTTTGCTCTTGATTTAAGAAAAAGAAATGATTCTATAGTAACCAACTGGTCGAGGAGGGAACTGGATCTGGTCGAGGAGGAACAAAAGTGAACTTCATTAAGCTGAAATTTCCCCAGATTTGAACAGGTGTTTCCTTAGCAGTGGGGGTAAGACATCCGTCTTTAAAAAAAAAAAGGCACACCTTAGGACGCCCATCCATCCAAAATTTGCTGGTTCGAATCCCGACAGCGCCAGAAAAAAAAATTGTTGGCAGGAGACGGGCATCTGGGAGTCATGACCTGAATGCGGCCCGGCCCCCTAAGTTAGAGTGTAAGGGGTTCAGGGCCGAAACACTTGTCTGAGAGGGGTTTCTTCTCTTCTCTGAAGACCTTCTGCTGTCACGTTGTCCCTAGAGTTCTTTCTACAAAATCTAAGTCGGACCAGATTCAAGAAACCATCATTTATGTCTAAAGATTTAAAGAGAGAGAGAGAGAGATAGAGAGAGAGATAGATAGATAGATAGATAGATAGATAGAGAGAGAGAGAGAGAGAGAGAGAGAGAGAGAGAGAGAGAGAGAGATTTGCATAAAAGATCACTGGCATCATCGCTCTCTATTCAGCCCCGTCCTAACCTCTGCTCCTGCCCCGTCATCTGTCCCCTCTTTTGTACGAAGTTCTTCGCCCCCACTGTTACTGTTCTCCGAAAACTGAATCCGTTCTGACATCGGGTCATAGTCACGAGTTCATGTGTAACCTACATACACACTCACTTAACAGACAAGTATGGGTACGCACGAATGAACATCAACAGTCGAACAGTTTACATGAGTGCCCCTCCCGTGGGCTTTGGAGATTGGTCAGGTGTCATTTTACAAATCGGTCATTTTTCTCTCTTTTTTCCCCTTTCAACTGGGATTTGTAAGGTATGTCTTTTTTTTCCCTTTTTTTTTGAGAGAGAGAGAGAGAGAGAGAGAGAGAGAGAGAGAGAGAGAGAGAGAGTCAAGACGCATGAGTCGAGATACTTTACATTATATGTAAGGCCATCGGCTCTAATGAAGTGATGCAAGTTTTGTTTGTTTGTTGTTTGCTTTTTTCAGTTTTTCATTTTACAAAACCATAACACCCTTTCAACAGCAGACTGGAGTATATTGATTCTGCCGCCTACTCGATACTCGTTCCTTTTTAATACTCCTTTGCTTGTTACACCTCAATACTCCCCCTGCTCAATATCCCAGCCCACCCCCACCCCTGTCCCGCGAGCAACAATCCCCCCCCCTCCCCCCTCCCGCCCCTCCCGCAAATCTGCTCTGCTTGCTCCCTATTTTTCTTCCTTTCTTGTCGTCCCATAACCTGTACGGAGTCACTGGAGCGCCACACTGAGGCACGCTTCACCAGGTCCTCCAACTCCGTAATAGCTGGTGAAGGTTGTTTGGGTTTTCATCCCATGAAAAGCTATGATCGTCACGCCCTGATGAGACGGCATGCAGCTCGAAGCTCGTCACTTGGTAGAGCGCTGTTGGGATAGAAGGGAGGTAATGCAGATTGAATTGAGATGTCCCGTTGCAACATGCGATTGTCCCTTCCGTCGAGAACGGGGGGGGGGGGGGGAGAAGGGAGGAAGGGGGAGGGGGGGGGGGGGGGGGGGGGGGGGAGAAAGGGACTGCTTGGCGGCTTGAGTCTCACTACAGTGATTTGGCCACACGCCACAATTAGAATGTACCTCTGAACACTATATAACCCATGTAAGCATTTTGAGGCCTACCATGGATTTGAGCCAGCATTAATGTTAAACTGATAACTGATCAAGAAATTTTCCACCAATTATTCCCTTGATTTGGGAAATCTTCATCGATGAAATCACGATCTTCAGATACATGACTTTCACCTCAGTTTACACTCTTTTTCAGGCCTTTACGTTCACCCGTGTCCCTATTTTTGCGCCAGCCCTAAGAGCACAAAATGATCCCATTCCTTCGATTTTTAATCTGTCTGTTTGGAACCACCCGGCTTGCGCCTTGATGGGTCATGGTGAAAGAAAATGAGGAGAATTAACTTTCAGATACAATAAAAAAATCTAAAACAATCTTATTGAGCCAGTCTATAAATACTCGACTCCTTGAGTAAGGCTTGGCGCGTTGATTTTTGTCGTGCAGCCTGTATGTTGTTCCTGTAACACGTCAGGAGTACCCAATACAGAAAACACGACTGTTCACTTACCTTCAGACATGATTTCTCTTTTTTGTTTTCTTTCCGTCAGGGATGAAAATGACGTTTATCAGAACGCATCTTTGACTGTATTTATAACAGCTAAATAAACACGCAAACTGACACGTTTATTGTTTAAGTGAATCCGCCCTTACTGTATAACAGAAAGAAGCTCTCATTGTGGGGGGCTGACTTGTGAGTTCTGTTACAAAGCCGATTAGATAGCTTCCCTTGGTACAGCATTGGTACAGCAGTTTTTGTAATGTAATGCTGACAGGAGTTTTTTCACCTGTGTCTAAATAAGGGGAGCTAGCTCGGGTATGGGGTTAGCGGAACTCTGTCTGTCAGTCAGTCTGTCTGTCTGTCTGTCTGTCTGTCTTTAGTTACGTAGATACGCAGCAGCATAATTCATATCATCAGCGCCTATCCACACGAATGTTAATTGTTATTACCATATTCTCACCAACGTACTTACTTTTCCGAAGCGATTGTTTCTGTGTAGGGGTACTTCTGTGTGAAAATCAAATTACTACACATAATGATCGGACACGCTATGTCGGTGCATGCGAGTGTCAATAAAAGATTTACAACGTGGCTTATCCATTGCAGAGTATGGGTGTGAGCTAGCGTAATGCTCATATAATCATATGTATTTTTGTGGGGATTTGAAATTTTTCATTGCTGCGTTGAACGCGCTTGTTTACGTTTGAGAGTTTTGATGTTCTAGTGTCAGCGGTTTTCCACACACAGTACATCATTTTTTTGTTTTTACTACCCAGTTCTTATAGATCAGGGAGTACTTTACAATGGGAACGAAGAAATGCTCTCTCTCTCTCTCTCTCTCTCTCTCTCTCTCTCTCTGTGTGTGTGTGTGTGTGTGTGTGTGTGTGTGTGTGTGTGTGTGTGTGTGTGTGTGTGTGTGTGCCGTGGTCAAAATGTGTTCCACTCGCTCCAGACAAAACTACTGGGCCGATCTTTATGAAAATTTGTAGGTTTGTTCATTATGGGTCACGAATGATGCCCGATGTTTTATTTCACCGTTATATCCGTTACTAACGGCTGTAACGGCCTGTAACGGTTTTTCTTCTGTATGGAATATCTCAGAAAGTACTTGGCCGTTCTGTGTAAATTAGCAGGTATGTTTATTATGGGTCACGGATGATGCCCGACATTTAGTTTACTGTTATAGCCGTTACTAACGGCTGTTACGGCCTGTAACGGTTTTTTCCTCTTTATGGAATATCTCAGAAAGTACTTGGCCGATCTTTATGAAAATTAGCGGGTATGTTCACCATGGGTTATGGATGATGCTCGAAGTTTTAATTTACCGTTATAGCCGCCCACAACGGTTTTTTCTTCTCTATGGAATGTTTCAGAAAGCACATTGTCGATCTTTCTGAAAATTTGTAGGTATGTTCATTATGAGTCACGGATGATGCCCGATGTTTAGTTTACCGTTATAACCGTTACTAACGGCCATAACTGCCCATAACGGTTTTTTTCTTCTTTACGGAATATCTCAGAAAGTACTTGGCCGATCTTTCTGAAAATTTGTAGGTATGTTCATTATGGTCACGGGTGATGCCCTATGTGTCATTTTACCATTATAGCCGTTACTCACGGCTGTAACGGCCTGTAACGGTTTTTCTTTTTTGTGGAATATCTGAGAAAGTACTTGGCCGATCTTTGTGAAAATTACCAGGTATGTTTATCATGGGTTCAAGGATGATGTCTGATGTTTTAGTTTACCGTTATAGCCGTTACTAACGGCTGTAACGGCCTGTAACGGCTTTTCTTCTTAATGGAATACCCGAGAAAGTACTTGGCCGATCTTTCTGAAAACTAGCAGGCATGTTCACTATGGGTCACAAATGATGCCCGATGTTTTGGTTTATCGCTATAACCGTTACTAACGGCTACAACGGCCAATAACAGTTTCTCTTCTCTATGGAATCTTTCAGAAAGCACAATGTGGATATTTCTGAAAAATTTATAGGTATGTTCATTATGAGTCACGGATGATGCCCGATGTTTTATTTCACCGTTATAGCCGTTACTAATGGCTATAACGGCCCATAACGGTTTTTTCTTTTTTTATGGAGTATCTCAGAAAGCATTTGGCCGATCTTTCTGAAAATTTGTAGTTATCTTCATTATGGGTCACGAATGATGCCCGACGTTTTAATTTATCGTTATAGCCGTTACTAACGGCCCATAACGGTTTTTCTTCTTTATGGAATATCTTAGAAAGTATATGGCCGATATTTTTGAAAATTCGTAGGCAAGTTTATTGTGGGTCACGGATGATGCCCGATGTTTTAGTTTACCGCTATAGCCGTTATAAACGGCCCATAATGGTTTTCTTCTATATGGAAAATCTCAGAAAGTACTTGGCCGATCTTTCTGAAAAACTTGTAGGTTACAGATGATGGCCGATGTTTACCAGAGCCCAAGACGGTTTTTCCTCTTTATGGAATATCTCACGCGTATTCATGACGAAGTGGGAGTACGTGCTTTGCATCTTGTTTGAGTTTACATTGTACATTTGAATATTCAGGAAACAAATGAAAAAAAAAAACAACCCAAGAACCAAAAAAAAAAAAAAAAAAACCCCATGTAAACGTACCGCACAGTTCTTTTCTCTCACTTTCAAAAGATACGAGAAAGATTAACTCATTCAGGATACAGATGTTTACATAATATTTCCACAGTTAATGGAATCCACTGTGCTAGCTCGTCCGAAAGCTGTTGGAAAGGTTAAAGTCTTCTTTACTGTTTAGCTAGCTGGTGTTTCCCCTTCAACTGCATTTTTAAGTCTCAGCGAAAAAGAAGGTATTTAAGAATAAATAAATAACAAAATAATTGAATAGAGAGATAGATAGGTAGATACATAGATAGGTAGATAGATAGATAGATGGATACATAAATAAACAAATAAATAGATACATAAGAAACAAATGAATGAAATGTTCTTTATTGTTCAAAGTTGACAAGAATGAAAACTTGAGTGACTTATGCGCACACACCCTATGAGAGAGAGAGAGAGAGAGAGAGAGAGAGAGAGAGAGAGAGAGAGAGAGAGAGAGAGAGAGAGAGAGAGAGAGAGAGAAGACTCAACAAGACTCAAAAACTTTATTACTCAAGGATAAAGATTTTAGGCAATGCCTATTTTTCCAGTCTGTCCTTGCTATTCTACAACATTCAACTAAACAAACTGCACATATTGATAATGGCAGAAACAATGAAGAATATAGCAACATTATAATAATAACAATAACAATAGTAATAGGAATAATAATGAAAAAAAAAAATTACACAAACACAGACACGTACGCGTGCGCGTTCGCATGCACGCACACGCAGCGCACTCCCACACCCACCACCCACACACCACCCACACGTACACACACACACACACACACACACACACACACACACACATTTTCATTAGCTAATACAGAGGCAAGCATAAAAGTAGGGCGTTGAGACTTTGGTCAAAAGGTTAGATTTATTGTTCAAGTAAATGTTTAAGTATTGC
>JADBJO010002631.1:127500-137500 GCA_016801955.1 Conus betulinus
ACTGGCCGTAATGAACAGCTCCCGGAAGAAATCCTTATTAGGGCGTCATTAGGCGACCCGCCAGAGGAGACGCCGCGCGTCGCGCGTCCCTGCCGAGTCACTCCTAGAGTCGTGCTCGGTGGCCCCTGTTCCATTTCCATGTGCGCGGGACACGGACAGCAAACCCTCCCTATTGACCGACAACAATCACCGCTCACTCTCGGAACTAGGGTCAAGGGCGCGCACTTTCCGAGGCGCTGATTGGACGGTTTTGTACACGTCAGCTCGGAATCTTCTCTTTGTACCGTGAACGTTGGCCTAGATTTACGTGTTTACGTGGATTCTCACCTGGCGTGGCGGGAGGAAGGAAGGGGATGGTAAACGGGATAAGTGTATGTGGGGTAGGGGTGGGTGGAGCTAGGAACGCGGGGTGGGAGAGTGAAAGGGGGGATGGGGATAGGTGGGGTGGGAAAAGGTGGGAGAAAAAGCTTGCCTGTAGGCCTAAGAGTCAGAAAGCACTGCCATGAACGCAAACCGCAGAGGTGTTCGGCCTACCCGCCAGCCCAGTTCTCGTGTTCATTGACACGCGTTCTGTTCACTGGGGACCGCCTTTCGACCTTCCTGTTGGCCTATGCACGGTGAAGCTGGTTGTAGCCAACCGTACAGACCTACTTCCCATAAAAAAAGAAACAGGTCCGGTGTAACAGCCCGTTCTTACCCCCCCTCTGGAACTTACCCCGGGGTAAGTCTGGGCTAGCCTGTTTTTACCCCCGGGGGTCATTCTAGGACTAGCTAGAACTTAACCCCCTCCCCCCCCCACCCCCCCTTAGTTGGAACTTACCCGGGGGGGGGGGGGGGGGGGTAAGTCTGGGCTAGCCTGGATTTACCACCCCCCCCCCCCGAGGGTCAGTCTAGGACTATTGGAATTTTCCTCCACCCCACCCCACCCTTCAAACAAGAGAGGGTTATTCAGGGTTTTCCTCTGCCTGCCTTTCCCCAACACGCACACCCGCCTTTAAAAAAAAGTGTGTTAGCCTGCATATTTACCCCTCCTCTCCCATTTCCTATATACAGTCAATTGCTTTAGACAAAGTGTAGTTCTAGACTCTTCTTAATAGATGGACCTCCTACTACCCCCCCCCCCCCCCCCCCCCCCCCCCCCCCCACACACACACACACACAACCTGGTTCACTAACAGATACGTATTAACATTTCTTGCGCTAGCTTACATGCGTGGGTCAGTTTTACAGCTATTTAGTCTCTTGAGTGCCTGTGTTCCTTAGCTTGTACAATGCAGATGGACTAGTGGTCAGTGCCACTGACCACTGGTCATTATGACGTAAATCGGAGATTTTAACTATTTAACAGCTAATTAGTGTTTCCCGAGTGCTTGTGTACCTTGTACAATGTAGATTACTTGTAGTCAGTGCCACTGACTATTGGCCATTATGACGTAGATCGGAGATTTTAACTATTTCACGGCTAATTATAGTCTCCCGAGTAACTGTGTACCTTGCACAATGCAGACGACTGGTGCTCAGTGTCACTGACTACTGGTCACTATGACGTAAATCAGATATTTCGACTATTTTACAATTAATCAGTGTCTCATGAGTGTTTGTATACCTTGTGCAATGCAGACAACCAGTGGTCAGTGTCATTGACCATTGGTCACTTTAATGTATATCAAAGATTTTAACTATTTTTACAGCTAATTAGTGTCTTCTGAGTGCCTGTGTACCTTGTACAATGTAGATGACTGGGGGGTCAGTTCCAGCTGGGTGGGGGGGGGTGGGGTCAGTTCCAACCAGTGGGGGTAAGTTCCAGCTTGTCCTGGAATGACCCCGGGGGTAAAAGCAGGCAAGCCCAGACTTACCCCGGGGTAAGTCGTGGGGGGGGGGGGGGGGGGGGGGGGGGGGGGGTAAGAATGTGCGGTTACACCGGCACACACGGACACATTTACAGACACATTCACAGTAATCACGAGCGCGCATGTACCCCAACAAGCGCGCGTGGGCACGCACGCTGTCGTGCACATGCGCGACACGCACACACACACACACACACACACACACACACACACACACACACCCACACACATATACACACATACACATACACACACACACACACACACACACACACACTGACACTGACATACACTCACGCACACATACACACACATACATCTTTAATTTTTGTTCTCCTCTCAATTTCAAATCTTTGCCAAGTCATTGCTATAATGATGGAAGAATTGTTAACCTGCACTTGTTTTCCCCCACTACTTATTGTTCAGCATTGTATGGTTTGGTCAATCAGTGGGTGATTGCATCTCTTACGAGATCCAAGGAAAGGTTGTTCTGCACCATTCTTAGCCGCTGACAATGCTTGGGTTTTTGAACAGCAGAGCTGACCACTCAGACTGTTCCGTATCTTTTGACCTCCCTTGCATTGTCCCTTACATTTTATACTGTTTGCGTAATGTTTTTTAGTTTTCAACAACTTTTTTCCTCTCCACACTTTCGTTTTGTTTAATTCTACTACCTTTCGCTGGCTGCTTTGGGGGTGCTGTTTGATTGTTTTTCGAACCCTTGGCGGTCGGAACACCACAGAATTATGGACTGTGGTGTGTCTCTATCTGACGCCAAGAGCACGGACACAATCAGCCGTGTCTCCCTGATGAGTCCGATCCAGCGGACGAAAGACCTCGGAGCAGGCGATACATATAAATATGTCTTCGAGAGGGATGGCGATAGTTTCCTCATGCAGCTAGTGAAGGGTTTTCATATCTGTGATATACGTTTTCCCATTTACTTCATCTTTAATTTTTGTTGTTCTCTCAATTTCAAGTCTTTGTCAAGTCATACTATAATGATGGAAGAATTGTTGACCTGCACTTGTTTTCCACCACTGCTTAATTGTTCAGCATACACACACATGCGCGCGCGCGCGAACACACATGCGCGCGCGCGCGCACATACACACACACACGATTTGTGATAATGATGCAGACAGTAGTAGTAATAATATAATAATAATAATCATGATACAAGTAATAATGATAATCACAAACAATAAGAACAATGGAGACTTATTCTTTTTCCCTAAGCCAGAAGTCTCTCTGAAAAAAACGTATCTTTTTTAAACAGAAAGGGGACGGTAATGAAACGACGAGAGCGCGTGTACCTGCGGTGCTGACGGGTCGTGAGTTCGAACCTCACGTTGATCTTTCTCGCCTTAACCCCCCCCCCCCCCCCCCCCTCAAAACACCAGGATCTGTCACATGCAAACCACTAAGCCCTCTCCTCCCTCCGAGCACTACTAAATGGGTGGCGTATGGAGTTCAGGGAAGGTTAGAGGTAAGGCGAGGAGAGGAGAGGGAGGGGCACCGCCCACCCTGAAGCCCTAGAGATGGGGTGAATGTCTGTTAGGTGCATGTTAAGGCCATTGGGTGCTGGGACTTTGACCTTTCACTTCACTACACTTTCAAAAAATTTAAAAAAAAAACAAAAATCGACTGTGCATGGTGAGTGCGAGTCCATTAAAAAAAAAGTGATTGACAGTAAGAAAAAATGGGAGGATGGAGAGACTCCACTGTTAAAGAAAAAAATCACAAAAAAAAAAAGGCGAAGGAAAAAAAAGAGGAATACAGGTGGAAGAAACTGGACGTTGGAGGATGAAAACAACAACAACCCTGCACTTTTGAATATGACCCGTTTTGATCTGGAGTCCATTCTCCCTAAGGAAATTGGAGGTCCTGACCCAGGAGTTACCGCCCTTTTTTTCTTTTTTTTGTGTGTTGATATACGTCCTGCATTGAAGTCCGGTGTTTAAACTCGCAATTGCACTCTCAAAAAAAAAAAAAACCAACAACAAAAACAAAAACCTTAATCCTTGTGAGTTTTTTAATCCCCCCGTTACAGGCCTCCTTAGTCCGTGTCGTTCACATTTTCGCCTTTTAGTCTTCAGTCAATGTTGAGCCTGTCATCTCATTCAAACAGAATACTTTTCCCTTCGCTGAGTGCTCATGTTTGTCTGTTTGGAGGCGCTTTCTCACAGGCACGTGGATCTACTCAGGTTTTTTTCCCCCTCTCATTCAAGCCTTCCTTCTTTCTTGCGCTGAACACAGAAGCGATCAAAGCTAAGTGCATTTTCGTTATTTGTTTCATTTTTGTTGCACTGAAGAAGACCTAAGAGTTCGAAACGCGTTGTGGTTTGTCTTATGACTCGTTTGTCCACGTTTCTCTGGGCGGTTCGCTGACGTTTTTAAGATTTTTTTTTTTTTCGGGGGGGGGGGGGGTGTTGGTGGTGGTAGTGACGGTGTCCGCTTCGCTTTAATGCGAGCAGCTTTTTCGTTAGCGGACAGCCGGGATTTGGTACCAAGTCTGATGAGTTCCAAACAGGGCGATACAGCAGTTGCTTGCTGGGCTGGTGGTCCTGGCGGTCTCCACGTGGAAGGACACACGACAAGTCTGATGAGCTCTGAACAAGAGAGGAACAGCCTTTGCTTGCTGGTCACGATGCCCTCCACGTGGAAGGCACGATGAACGTACAGATCAGTTACCGGAGAGGGATTGTTTCACTTGCTGCCGTTAAACGCAAATCTGTCAGTTCTGTAAAAAAAAAATGTATCATTTATAGGGGGGGATGGATTTTGGTGTTTTCTCCGTTTTCCCCCGTGGAAATTGAAGGGTGTTGCGTCAGGATTTATTAGGCTGAACAGCACGACGGAGCAAAATCATAATATAGTACTTGATGTTGTACACAGATTAAAAGAAGTAGACTTCATCCCACTAGGACAAGCTATGGGAAGGTAGGGCTTTCTTTAAAAACCTCTACTCAGAATATTCACGGATTAAGTTTTCAGATAGAGCCCGCACTGTAACACAGTAAAACCACATCCACTGGTGTTTATATATATATATATATATATATATATATCACGTACATATTTCACATTATATAAAGATAGAGAGAGAGGGGGTGAGAGAGAGAGAGAGAGAGAGAGAGAGAGAGAGAGAGAGAGAGAGAGAGAGAGAATAGTGGGGGGAAAATACAGACAGTTCCTCCTTCATCATGAAAAAATAACTTGGCCAAAGAATTTCCGAAGTAGAAAAGGAACAAGTATACGTTGGTACGGGAGACGGTGGATGATAGGGGCATGTAAGGTGAGGGTGGAGCAGAGATGGGGGCCATATAAAAAAAAAAAAAAAAAAAAAAAGGAGAAAAAAATATTCTTGCTATCTGCCCATCGTTGGCTTTCGTCTCCCGTTGTTATTTCACATAGTTACTGTCGTCCACCCATGATTGTAACAGAGACGTACCGCCTGTAAACGAGTGACAGGCCCTTCTGTCACCGTGGAAAAAAAAAAAAAAAAAAACCCAGTGACACCCCCCCCCCCCCCCCCAACGATGCGAGGCAGGAAAAGGTCATCAAATAAGCGAGGAATAATCACCATAAAAAGACGGTCTTAGAGGGGCGCTTAGGAATCCCAAACTATGAGGGTGACTCCTCCACAGGTCACGCTGTTCGAGTCACAGGTGAGTCACTGATCGCCGCCTCAAGGAGTTGATGGGAATGGTTGAGACTGGCGCTGTGTCGATCAGTCGGCGAGATGACCAGACGTACTGTCTAGTTGTCTGAAACAAAGAAGTAAAAGACACACCCGAAGGTGTGGGTAGTTTTTTTTTTTTTTTTTAATTCTAAAATAAACACGTCAGAGTAGATAAAATAAGGTAAGAAGAAAAAGTAAGGAAATTAAAAAAAAAAAAAGTAAGTACACTTGGTCATTTTCTTCCCTGCTGTCTGTGCAAAACTGTTTTCTGATGGTGAGATGTGAACTAACAATTTTGTCTTGTAGGTATTTTGAAACAAATACTTTTGTATCGGTGGAAACAAAAATCGTAGCATCGCAGATGACGATTTCCCGCCCACACCCATACCCGGTTTCCGTTCAGACTATACCGTTTAGTTTTTAACGCCTTCCCCCGTCACAAATCGAGGATTCTGATGACCAGATAACCGTACATTCTTGTGAAACTATCAAGGAATTCCGCGTATCAGTTTACCACCAGTCCGTTTACGGACCTACGATCCGGAAAACGCGATCTTGTCCCACGATGAATGATTCAACGTAACTCATTATTAATGAGTCCATAAACTCAAAACGCCCAACCGTCCCGACGACCATCAAATCCGGTCCATCTAACAGCGATTGAAAACAGCCGATTTGATAATCGATAAATCCAACCCGGACCAAAAGAAACTGAAAATGATACCTCAGTCAGCACCATACAAGAACTGTGCCGTGGGATTCTATGCATACGATTCTAGAGAGGGGGACAAAGGGGGGTAGAGCGAGAGCCCCACATACCCCTAAACCCCGCACCCGCACGTCACTCACTGTAATACACCAACGTTCACTTCAAAAGCCCACTTGCCAAACACACGATCTGCAACGGTCGATTCCATTGGTTATTTCCATTCGGGAAGTTCAACCTTACTTTGAAGAGGAGAAGGAGAAGAAGAAGAGAAGAAAATAGGGAAAAAACCCCAAAACAAAACAAAACAAAAAAAAAAAACCAAAAAAAAAACCGTTAACGCTGTGCAAAGTATTTATTTTGAGACGCGGTTCTTACCAGCTCACACGAGAGAAGATCGCAGCAGGAAACGCAGCGTAGGCGGTGGTTCGTCAACAGAAGGGGGGAAAAAAAAAAAAGCGACAGCAGACCATCATCCGGAGCCGAACACAAACAGGACAAAGCTCAGTTATGAAACTGCTGGTGTCTGCTTGGGTTTTGGCGTTGGTTCTGTGCTCTGCAGAAGGTAGTGTTCTTAGTGTTGAGAGAGAGAGAGAGAGAGAGAGAGAGACAGAGACAGAGAGAGAGAGAGAGAGAGAGGGGGGGGGGGGGGGGGGGGGGAGGGGGACACTGTTATTTCGGCCCGTCTTTCTCTTTCTTCAGTGACCTGTCCAAACCTTGGTGCCAGTCTTGGTGGTTTTGCTCCTACAGCTCTCATTCAGGATCACTCGCGCTTAACTTTCATGACACTCGATATATTTCATAAATTGCGTATTGCTAGAGAAGACAGTCTGCAACTGTGGTATAGTACATTCAAGAAAAGGGAATCGGCTATTCCTTTGAATGCAATGTGACGCTGATAAGTAGGGCAGTATTGAATTTCACTGTCGAGAAAAAGACTTTTCCTATAGTGACAACTATGGTTGACACTGATATTATGGAGGGCAGTACTTAATTTCACGTCGAGAAAAGACTTTTCCTATAGTGACAACTCTTGTTGACACTGAAAAAGACTTTTCCTATAGTGACAACTATTGTTGACACTGAAAAGACTTTTCCTATAGTGACAACTATTGTTGACACTGATATAAGGAGGGCAGTATTTAATTTCACTGTCGAGAAAATACTTTTTCCTATAGTGACAACTACTATGTTTGTGTTCTTCACTCACCCTTCATTATTCTATGAATTTCACAAAAGCTGATAGCTGAGGTTCGCGCGGAGCGGAATTCTCTCTCTCTCTCTCTCTCTCTCTCTCTCTCTCTCTCTCTCTCTCTCTTTAAATGCACGCGCCCGCATGCACGCACGCTCGCGCGCACACACGCACATGCACACAACACACGCACGCACACGCATGCACGCACGCGCACACACACACACACACACACACACACGCACACGCACGCACAAGCACGCATACAGACAGACACACACACACACAAACGCACGCACGCACACACACATGCACACACATACATGCACACACACACACACACACACACACACACACACACACACACACACACACACACACTCGTGTAAGCAAGCGTACATTAGCATACACACGACGAATTCGTTGATTTAGGAGCTGCAAGAAGAGAGGGAGGTTGGGGCAAGAGCTAAATGGAGGATTTGGGCAGTGCATGGCCAGAAAGAGGACGAACGAGAAATTGACAGGAACGGCTTCTGCCGAAATGTTCTTTTCCTTCAGAAAGCTGAAATTCTACATCATGTTTGCAAATGATCAACGAAGACAGAAATCGAGACAGTTCTAGCCTTGTTTCATCGACTCTTAACTTCGGCCGAAGTATGTTATTCTAACTCCGGCCCAAAGTTAACAAAACGCACAAAGTATGTTGTATCTAACTCCGCCCAAAGTTAACAAAACGCACAAAGTATGTTGTATCTAAACTCCGCCCAAAGTTAACAAAACGCACAAAGTATGTTGTATCTAACTCCGCCCAAAGTTAACAAAACGCACAAAGTATGTTGTATCTAACTCCGCCCAAAGTTAACAAAACGCACAAAGTATGTTGTATCTAACTCCCGCCCAAAGTTAACAAAACGCACAAAGTATGTTGTATCTAACTCCGGCCCCCAAGTTAACAAAACGCACAAAGTATGTTGTATCTAACTCCGGCCCAAAGTTAACAAAACGCACAAAGTATGTTGTATCTAACTCCGACCCAAATTTAACAAACGCACAAAGTATGCTGTTTGGAAAAGAAATGAACATTCAGTGTTCATTTGCTACTGAATTTTAAAACAAAGTAATCATTTTCTTATAAATTGGCTGACTGTTCAGTAATTGATAAATACCTTGCGTCCACAATTACTATTGAGGATTCAGGGCTGATGGTCTTCAAACTTATTTGTTCACTTCTGTCATCTCTCTCTCTCTCTCTCTCTCTCTTTTTTTTTTTTTTTTTTTTTTTGAGGGGCCTACGTTCTCCTGTTTTTCTCACTTTCTTTCTTGTTTGTCGATTCTGACTCGCCATGCAAAATCTGTATGGTCTGTTAGTTACGGCCATTTTTCGGAGAACTCCCTTAATATTTTGGCGTTCAGTGCTGGGCGACTGGGCTTGCTGATGTAGAAACGTTTGGTATATGTACACCTTTGAAATATGTCCACGAGGAATGAGTGCCGAGAGAGTAAACGAGTGTGTGTGTGTGTGTGTGTGTGTGTGTGTGTGTGTGTGTGTGGTTTTGTTTCCAGTTTTTTTCCAGCTGAAAAGAAGGTGGACGAGTGGAAATGGGTGGGTGGATTGACGTGTTACAGAAAAAAAAAACGGGGAATAAGAAAAAAAAAAAAAAACCCAGCTGGGGAAAACTCCGGATGGAAGTCGGACAAACAAGCGTTAGAGAAAGTTATGCGTCAGAGATTTCGCTTTTAAGTGCACAAATGTGTACCTGGTTATATTGCATACCTTAAACACAAACTAGTTACGCTACACACGCTTTTTCTTTTAATGTTTGTTTCTTCAGGCGTGAGATGCCTCTGTGTTTATATCCTGTAGTCACATTTGCTTCGATGGCACCGATGCGGTTAAAAAGCAGTTTAAAAGAAAGGATCCTTTCGATTGTTTAGAGGGTGGGGAGAGTAAACAAGACACGGTATGAGTATTTCAATGCCACGATTACACTGTTGGAGAGAACAGCGTGCTTGTATGCCCTGACGATTGTCTACTTTACAGACAAAGCAGCGCGGATCAATCAATCAATCTCTGACCGCTTTGATGCGAAGTGTGACTTCACTTTTTGAGTTCATCAAAACAATACTTACGTATACATATCGATTTATAGAGGACAGAAATAAAGATGGGAGAGAAAAACCGACATGGAGAACATAAACCACAAAAATCCAGATAATGTCCTCATGATATAAATAAAAAACAAAAACCGAAACAAAACAACAGCAAAAAACAAAACAAAACAAAAAAACCCTAAAAAACAAACACAAACAAAACAAACAAAAAGCTAACATTGCTGAAGAATAATAAGAAACGTGTATTGTTGGTCTTTGAATGCTGTATTGATATTGATTTTCTTCACTCCAATGCCGAGTGTCATGCAGTTCTGGACTCTTTTCTTTTTTTTTTTTTTTTTTTTTTTTTTTTTTTGCTTTTCAAGTCCCAAGAAATACATAAACAGAATTGTGAACTGAAAGAAAGGAAATGACTTTTGTCGATCGAAAGTAGTCAACAGGAACATAGATTGAAA
>JADBJO010002631.1:142500-147500 GCA_016801955.1 Conus betulinus
TACTAAATGACAGTGATTATATATGGTGTCGGTGGTGGTGGTAGTCATTCGGGGTCTTCTACCAGAAGATCAGCTGACAATGTGCTTAACAGTTATGGAAAACATTTGTTGAATATGTGTACTGCACTTGGTTTATACATCCTTAATGGTATATGCGATGCAAATTTTGATGGAAGTTATACCTATATATCTGATTCAGGAAATAGTGTCAACGATTATTTTTTACTATCTAAGGATCTTTTTTCCCTTCGTTGTCTCTTCTTGTAAATTGATAGTTTCAGAAAGGTTGGAATCTGATCATTTACCTGTTGAGCTACACTTCAATTTTGTTGAGGAAAATGCTAGTTCTGAAAATACTGATGAAAGAGATGAGTTTCATAAAAATATGTGTGGAACTGTGATCTGGAACAGTCATATGTAAGCGCACTTTATTCTGCTGGAGAGGGGTTAGCATTGCTAGATCATGCTACTGATCTAATCAGTCATAACTGTACTGATGCCTTAAATGTGTTTAATGAGTATATAAAAACCTCTGGAGGCTGTATGAAAAAGAAAATATACTTAAATACAACTGATAAAAACAGCGATTGGTACGATAAGGAATGTAAAGATAGTAAATCAGTTGCAAGAACATTACTCAAAATATGTCGAAATTCCGAAGTACGAGAAGATAGTGATGCCTATTGTAGAGAGCAAGACGAGAATACAAAAAACCTGTTAAAAAGAAAGGAAAAAAAAGAACATAATGAGTCATTAACTGAAAAGCTAGTTGCCTCTGTGCACAATCAGAAAGAGTTCTGGGACAATGTTAAAAAAATCTCCAATAAAAGAAACCAACCGCATAATAACATAACAACTAATGACTGGTTTAAACACTTCCAAAATTTGCTGGAAAGAGGAGACAATTGTTTAGCACAAAATGATGAAGAGAGATGTTTGATGATGAAAATGAACAGGATGAAGAACTGAATTCAATGAATCGACCTATATCAAAGGAAGAAGTTATATTAGCATTACGTAGATTAAAGAATAATAAGGCTGCTGGGCCAGATGGTATAGTTGGGGAAAATGTTGAAAGTGTCTGGAAGTCGTGTCATTGAATTTCTTGTGAAATTATTTAATACATTATTTGACAAAGGTATATATCCAGAGACGTGGACAGAGTCTATTGTAATCCCTCTTTTCAAAAAAGGTGATATAAACGACCCAGGTAATTACAGAGGTATCTCAATTTGTGACGCAAGTAGTAAAATCTACAGCACAGTTATTAACAGTAGACTCCAAGAGTATATGAAGAACATAATCTTACAGGCGAATACCAGGCAGGGTTTAAAAGAGGATATTCTACAACTGATCATATGTTTACATTATTAGCTATGGTACAGAAACAGTTTTCCTTTAATCGTAAATTATATGTTGCTTTTGTTGACTTTGAAAAGGCCTTTGATTCCATTGAAAGAAATATATTATGGCCTGTTCTAGTAAAAAATGGAATTAAAGGCAAGCTATTTAGATGTCTTCATATAGTATGTACACAAACGTAAAAGCTAGAATTCGGTGTGGAGCAAAATTGACAGACTATATCAACTGCACTCGTGGGGAAACAAGGTGATGTGACTAGCCCTGTGTTGTTTTCATTATTCATAAATGAGTTAGCCTTAGAAGTGATCAGAAAAGGGAGACATGGTGCTACATTTACCCATGATTATTCTGAATTATTTATTTTATTGTTAGCAGATGACATAGCGTTAATAGCTGAAACTGTTATTGGTCTACAGACACAACTTGATAGTTTGTATAAGGCTGCATCAACACTACATTTGAATGTGAACATGAATAAAACTAATGTAGTTGTATTTAGAAAAGGCGGATACTTGGCAGCAAGAGAAAGATGGACTTACAATGGGGCCACACTATCAGTTGTGAATATATATAAGTATCTTGGAATTTATTTTTCCACAAGACTGAGTTTTTCAGTTGCATGCCAGGATTTTGGTGAGCAGAGCAAAAAATGCATTGATGTGTATTCTAAGAAACTGTATAGACTGAAGTGCAATTCTCTTAGTTTATTTTTGAAACTTTTTGACACACAAATTCAACCAATGGTTATGTACGGTGCTGAGTTATGGGTCTAGATAATGCTGCTCTTCATTCTGAAAAAAAAATACATTTATTTGCCCTTAAAAATTTTTAGGGGTTGAAATAAGAACACCAAATGATCTAATATATGGGGAAACAAATCGATATCCAATATATATCAACTCAGTAGTTAGATGTGTTCGATTTTGGCTAAAACTTACTCGAATGGATGAGTCAAGACTACCACGCAAAGCCTATAGGATGCTGCTAGATTTAGATTCACGCGACAAAAGAAACTGGGCTTCAAACATCCGCTGTAAACTGTTTACGTTTGGATATGGTTTTGTTTGGACAAATCAAGGTGTAGAAGAAATAAATGCTTTTCTGTATGATTTTAAGGAAAGATTAATTTCATGTAGATGGCAGGAATGGGATTATCATATTAAGAATAGCGATAGATTTAGTGTATACAGAACATTTTGTACAGTACCTGATGTGAAAATTCATTTGTTGCTAAGTTTAGATAGACATCTGAAAGTTGTAATGACTAAGTTCAGACTCGGGGTAACAGATATTGCTCAGCATTACTACCAATATCGATCTCATAATGAGAATGATTTAATATGCCCACTGTGTAAAAACAGTAAAGAGGATGAAGTTCATTTTGTCTTATGTTGTCCAGCACTAAATAACTTAAGACAACAATACATTCCTGCAAAGTTTTATAGATTTCCAAACCTGTTTCGACTAAGTTTACTTTTGGCATGCAAACGTGAAAGAACAGTTAGAAATCTATCAATTTACCTGTACAAAGCATTTCAGTTGCGACCTGGTACACGTGAGAGTCGGACAGCTATGTCATGTAACAAATTCTTGCTCTACGTGTACATCAGACCACTAAACAAAAACAAAACAAAAATTCGTGAGAAAAATCTGCCAAGTGGATGAGACTTGATCAGATTTACAGCCAAATTGACCAGACTCCACCCATTTTCTGGGTTGGGACAAAAAACACTATGCAATGTTAAAGGTAGATTTTTAGACGAAATTTTATCATGAAGACATTGAAAATTTTATCATGAAGACATTGAAAAACACACACACACACACACACACACGCACACGCACACACATACACACATAAATATGCGTGCGTACGTTCGCTCGCTCCTATGCACACACATATACAGGTGCGTGCATGTGCACGTTCACACCCACACACGTGCGCACATACACGCATACACATGAATGCACAAACGCAAAAATACACACGCACATGCGAACACGCCCACATACAGACACACACATACACACATATGTATATGCTGATACGTGTCTGTGCTCACACAAACCCACAAATTACACACACACACACACACACACACACACACACACACACACACACACACACACACACATACGCGCGCGCGCGCGCACTTCTGCACACGCACACACACGCGCGTATACATGCAAGCACATACGTGCACACACACACGCGCGCACACACACACACACACACACACACACACACACACACACACACACACACACACACACACACACACACACGCACACACACACACAGAGACACACACACACACGTGCGCGCACACATACACACAAGCGCACACACACGAGACCCTCCCTTCCTCAATTCTCTGATCTTAGTTGTTAATTCATTAATCCATTAGCCTAATATCCTAGTGTGTACTAGTCAGCGCGAGAGGGGGAGCGCGGCCTGCTCGCGGCGTGACACGGGGCAGGAGGAAAGGTAGGGGAAGAGGAGGAGTTTAAAGAGAGGGTTGAAGTCCAGCAAAGGGGGCGTGGTGGGGGGAGGGAGGCGTTCTTTTTTTTTTTGGATGTGAAGCTGTAGTGGTAAATGCATATGTTTTTGATCGTGTAAAAAATCTATTCAAATCGAAGTCGAAGTGCTTAAATATTTTTTTCATTATCAAAATTAAAACAAAAGAAGCCCAGATTCAAAATCTCCATTCAATTTCCTTCAAAAATTATACATATTTCATTTTTATATCTTTTGTAGTTTCTGAGCTAGAATTTTTTTTTTAATTATGTCCCCCAAATCATTAGATTCCCTGGCACTGGGAAAGCCTTTGTTTGTAACTGAAACTGAAGCCATCAAAGTAGACTGCTAACTTTGACCAAGTGACATGGAGGCCACAGTTTGCACTCTTTCAGTATACGATTAACAGCACTAAAATTAACTCTAGAATGTTGAACAACCGTAGTTTTTCTGCGCACAAGGGACGCAACCAAATATTCAACAGCAGAGTTACCCTTCCTGAAGCATATAGTCTGCTGATCGCGGGGGAACCAATGAGACGTTAAGCAGGCTCCGTGTGTAAAAATGGTCATGGGGAGTAAATCGCTGAACGTTTGTAGTTCAGAGAAGGATTGTCCATTCTGAATACAAGAGTGAACCTAGTGAGACTGGGATCATCGTTTGTAGAGGGACGGATAGGACGAGGTGATCGGCGGAGTGATCTTGAATCATGGTATTAGCGCTCGCTCCTCATGTTTAACCATGAAGTCACCGAGGCAGGGCAATAATGCATGATGTGCCAAGAAATAAAGACTACATGATAGTGATCCGGCTGTTGCAGAATAGATGTGTATTTGATTGAAGCATTATTTTTTTTTTTCTCGATCTCTGACGTTGCGTTCTTTCTGTGGTATGAACTGCTTTCTTTCAAATAGCTCCATGTATACATCTATCCTTGTGTTCTCAGTGACTGCTGTCCGTCGCTACCTGCATGCTACACCGGTTAGGCTCACCGCTTGCGCCCACGCTGCTACGCTTTTCAGATATAAAGAGATGCAAGCGTCGATGTTAAACGTAATTTGATGCAACACACACACACACACACACACACACACGGACACACACACACACACGCACGCAC
>JADBJO010002631.1:150000-155000 GCA_016801955.1 Conus betulinus
TTTAAAGCACAATGATGAGTTTATGTACTTATCATTTTTAATTGTGATACCGGACATTTTTACATAGTCCATTATAGTCGATTTATAGCCAGCAAAAGTGACAAAATCAATATTTACATTATATTTTTCTTTAAAAAGTGCATGTGGCAAAAACTTTCCTTTGTCATCAAAAAAGTGGGCGATAGGGAGATTGTTAGTAAAAAAGCAGCCAAATACAGGAAGGACGTGAGTTACAAGCAGGAAAGTATAGTGAGATTGTTCGTAAAAAGCAGCAAAATACGGTGAGAATGTTACTAATTGGCAATTAAGGTTAGATCATTAGTAAAACGTAGCAAAGTACGGGGAGATTGTTTGAAAAAGAAAGCAAGAAATTACGCTGAGAATGTACAAATAGTTAAAAGCAGCAAAGTACGGGTAATTTTTTTTTTTTTTTTTTCAGTGAAAAGCAGCATATTGCAGGAGGATTGTTAGTGAAAAGCAGCAAATCACGGTTTTTTTTTTTTTTAAAAGTGAAAAGCAGCAGAGTACGGGTGAATAAGCAGCAAAGTACGAGTACTTCTTTTAGTGAAAGCAGCGAAGTACAGGTGGATTGTTAGTGAAAAAAAGCAGCAGAGTGCGAGGACTTCTTTTAGTGAAAAACAGCGAAGTACAGGTGGATTGTTAGTGAAAAGCAGCAAAGTGCGAGTACTTCTTTTAGTGAAAAACAGCGAAGTACAGGTGGATTGTTAGAGAAAAGCAGCAAAGTACGGATAAATTGTTGGTGAAAAGCAGCAAAGTACGGGTAATTTGTTGGTGAAAAGCAGCAAAATGCAGGTGGATTGTTAGTGAAAAGCGGCAAAGTGTGGTAGTTTGCTAGTGAATAGCAGCAAAGTGTGGTAAAATTGTTAGTGAAAAGCAGCAAAGTGTGGTAAATTTTTGGTGAAAAGCGGCAAAGTACGGGTGTATTGTTAGTGAAAAAAGCAGCAAAATGTGGGTAAATTGTTCGTGAAAAGCAGTGAAGTCCGGGTAATTTGTTCGTGAAAAGGAAGAAAGTGCAGGTATAATGTAAGTGAAAAGTGGCAAAGTTCTAGGAAGTTGTTAGTAAAAAGCAGCAAAGTGCAGGTAGATTGTTAGTAAAAAGCAGCAAAGTGCAGGTAGATTGTTAGTAAAAAGCAGCAAAGCGCAGGTAGATTGTTAGTAAAAAGCAGCAAAGTGCAGGTAGATTGTTAGTAAAAAGCAGCAAAGCGCAGGTAGATTGTTAGTAAAAAGCAGCAAAGCGCAGGTAGGTTGTCGGAGATGGGGACGGAGATTATGTGTGTGTGTGTGTGTGTGTGTGTGTGTGTGTGGACAAGACAAGACAAGACAAGTAAAGCATGGGGGGTAAATGAAAAAAAAAAAAGGTTGCACATTACGTGTGGCTGACCCTCATTGAAACACAATTTCCATGACGTGTTCAAGTCACGACATGTGTTACACAAGCTTCACAGTGTGCGTGTGCTTGGCTGACAGGTACCGTTCAAACCAATCGGGGACGCACGTCTCGTCGAAAGCGTGACCTTTCCCTCTTCAGACTCGTGTACAAGACTGGTCATGACCACTTTCGACAGCTGTGCAAGGAATACTTGAAGAATGCTGTTCAGTGCAATGGGCGACACGGGGGGTGGGGGGATGGGGGTGGGGGGGGGGGGGGGGGGTCGATGGTGACAGTAGGGTAGACTCACAGGGCACTGTCTGGGTCTGCCCTTTCAATGGTCCCCTTAACCAAGCACCCCGGATACATGACAACTGGGTGCAGGCAGTGGAGGTGGGGTGGATTGGGGATGAGGTTGGGCGGAGAGGAAGGTAGGGGTATTGCTTGTACCTTGCGACCGACCGAAAGCGGGCGGTGCGTTTTCTAGGAGAGAGAGAGAGGGAAGAGAGCGACCGACCCGAAAGCGGTGGAAGGAGATACCCGACGGAATAGCGCGGAGAGGGAAGTTTTTTTTTGTTTAGACGGATTTCACAGAAGGATCCTGGGAAAAGGAGAGTCTATAGCACACACACACACAGACACCAGTTGACACACAGACACCACACAGAGAGACGTTGTTAAGCGGGGTGAGGAAGCGAGAGAGAGGAGAGGAGAGTGGAGAGGGAGAGAGAAGGGGTCAGTGGGGGTCTGGAGGGGAGAGAACGTTTTTTTTGACAATGACAAAGCTGGGATACAGACGTCTGAAAGAAGAGAGAGAGAAGATGTCAATATGGACAAAATACAGGGGGGCTATCATTAATGCAGCGTCAAGAATTCATGAAACGAAAAATGTGTAATACATTACAAACATGATTCCAGGTATTGATCTATCTGGGAATAATAAAGTCAACGACAAACAAAAGATCACCAAACGTGGGACTAAATGACCAGCTATGACATAAGGCTATTCTTCGTATGTCCTAGCTGGTCATTTAGTCCCACGTTTGGAGAGAGAGAGAGAGAGAGAGAGAGAGAGAGAGAGAGAGAGAGAGGGGAGGGGGGTAGGGGAGGTGGAAGGAGTATACCCTTTCAAAATAGCGCGATGCGGGAAGGTTTTTTTTTGTTTTTCTCTTTCTTTCCTGTTTTTTTTTTTTCTCTTTCTGTCCTGTCAAAAGGTCTAAAGTCTATAGCACACACACACACACACACACACACACACACACACACACACACACATACGTTGTTAAGCGGGGTGAGGAAGCGGAGAAAGGGGGGGTGTGAGTGGAGAGGGCGTCAAGGGGTGGGGGTGGGGGTGTCTGGAAAAGAGCATAACTTGAACTCGTTTAGCGAATCGAACAGGTTCGTAGAAAAAAAAAAAAGAGGAAGAAGATGTTGTCTAATGAAAGTCAAGAACATCATCAGGCACTGGGGTCACGCACACTCCTGTGGAAATGAATTGCTGTCGCGGTGTGCAGAAAGCACCGGGACAAGTTTAAATGTGATCCCGCTCGATCGACAAGATGCACCAGATGGAAGAAAAAAAAAAAAAAAAAAAAAAAAAGATGCAAAGCATGTAAACGTACTCCCAGTTTATCCTGAATTCGCTTGAGATATTCCATAAAGAGGAAAAAAACCGTCTTGGGCTGGTGTAACCGTTAGTAATGGTTATTCTGGTAAACATCGGCCAGCGTCTGTGACCCTATAATGAACATACTTACAGATTTTCATAAAGATCGGCCAAGAAACTTCTGAGATTTTCCACAAAGAAGAAAACCATTATGGGCCGTTAGTAATGGCTATAACGGTAAGATCGGCCACGTACTTTCTGAGATATTCCCAAAAAAAAACCGTTATGGGCAGTTATAGTCGTTAGAACGGCTATAACGGTAAAGTAAAACGTCGGGCATCATCCGTGACCCATAATAAACATACCCCCTACTTTTCACAAAGATCGGCCTAGTACTTTCTGAGACATTCCATAAAAAAGAAAAACCGCTATGGGCCGTTATAGCCGTTAGTAACGGTTATAACGGTAAACCAAAATGTCAGGCATCGTCCGTCACCCATAATGAACATGCCTACAAATTTTCAGAAAGATCGGCCAAGTACTTTCTGAGATTCCATGAAGAAAGAAAAACCGTTAAGGGCAGTTACAGCCGTTAGTAACGGCTATAACGGTGAACTAAAACATCGGGTATCATACCTGACCCATAATGAACATACCTACTAATTTTCAGAAAGGTCGACAATGTGCTTGCTAAAACACATTCATAAAGAAGAAAAACCCCTATGGGCCGTTTTAGCCGTTAGTAACGGCTATAACGGTAAGCTAAAACATCTATCATCATCTGTGACCATAATGAACATACCTACAAATTGTCAGAAAGATCGGCCACATACCTTCTGAGATATTCCATGAAGAAGAAAAACCATTAGGGGCCGTTATAGCCGTTAGTAACTGCTATAACAGTAAACTAAAACATCGGGCATCCTCCGTGACCCATAATGAAACACCTACCTACAAATTTTCAGAAAGATCGGCTTCGTACTTTCTGAGATATTCCATAAAAAAAAAGAAAACCGTTATGGGTCGTTATAGCCGTTAGTAAAGGCTATAACGGTAAACTAAAACATCGGGCATCATCCGTGACCCATAAGGAACATACCTCCAAATTTCACAAAGATCGGCCTGAGACATTCCATAAAAAAGAAAAACCACTATGGGCCGTTACAGCCGTTAGTAACGGCTATAACGGTGAACTAAAATGTCAGGCGTCATCCGTCGCCCATAATGAACATGCCTACAAATTTTCAGAAAGATCGGTCTAGTATTTTGAGATATTCCATAAAAAGAAAAAAAACCGTTATGGGCGGCCAGTTATAGCCGTTAGTAACGGTTATAACGGCAAACTAAAACATCGGGTATCATCCGTGACCCATAATGAATATACCTACCAATTTACAGAAAGGTCGACAATGTGCTTGCTGAAAGATTCCATAAAGAAGAAGAACACTTATGGGCCGTTATAGCCGTTAGTAACGGCTATAACGGTGAACTAAAAGATCGAGCATCATCCGTAACCCATGATATCCATACCTGCTAATTTTCAGCAAGATCGGCGTAGTACTTTTAGAGATATTCCATAAAGAATAAAAAACCGTTACAGGCCGTTACAGCCGTTAGTAACAGCTATAACGGTAAAGTAAAACGTCGGGCATCATCCGTGGCCCATAATGAACATACCTCCTACTTTTCACAAAGATCGGCCGAATACTTTCTCAGATATTCCATGAAGAAGAAAAACCGTTACAGGCCGTTACAGCCGTTAGTAATGGCTGTAACGGTAAACTAAACATCGGGCATTACTCGTGACCCATAATGAACGCACCTGTTAATTTTCACAAAGATCGGCCAAGTACTGTCTGAGATATTCCATGAAGAAGAAAAAAACCGTTACAGGCCGTTACAGCCGTTAGTAATGGCTATAACGGTAAACTTAAACATCGGGCATTATTCGTGACCCATAATAAACATACCTACAAATTTTCAGAAAGATCGGCCAAGTACTTT
>JADBJO010002631.1:165000-167500 GCA_016801955.1 Conus betulinus
AACGTGTTTGATCCAGGGCTCTGCGATGCATAGACGTATTCGGCGATCAGACTTCGAAGGCGAAAACGTAGAGACTGTATATACTCCCACCCATGATGGTAAGTGTGCATGGCTTGCAAATTAAGTGACAGTTATTGTTATATACTTGTATTTGTCATTTCTCTCGAATTTTTGTTTTGTTCGTTTGTTCTTTCGATGGCCTTTATGAAATCTGAATGATATTCAACCTGAGCTGAATGTGTCCAGTTCGCCCAGCGGTCCTCATTCGTTGTCTTGGTCCAGGAAGCGAACAACACGTAGTCAGATTTCATTCACTGCCGTGGCTGAGACCGACGACCCCGCACTTCAGCTGCACTTCTGACTTAGTCTTCTATCTGTAAAATACATACTTTGTTTCCGTGTTTGTTGATTATCTCTATTTCCTGTTTTGTTTTGACACACCAGCTGCACTTGGTGTTTCTTTTTCTTTTTTAATTTTTGTTTGTTTTTTTCGTTCATTATTTACACAAACGTATGGGCACAATGATTCAGCCTTCTATAGTCGGTACGCGCTGTCGGAAAGTTGTTTCCCTTTGAATGCTAAACCGCTCATGTTACGTGGCAACTTCGATTGGTTCTTCTTCTCTTCTTCTTCTTCTTAAAAAAAAAAAAAGAAGCTGAAACCGCAGTAAATTTTGGGATGGAAATTGACTTGTCGGGGCAGGCCTACGTCGCGCAGTCTAGATAAGAATCTAGATAATAAGGACTGTTTGTGCAACAATACCCATCGTGCGACAAGCAGCGATCCAGTTGTCAGAGACTGATCGTGACAGAAGTGTGTCACAACGACGTGAACAGGACCCAAGCAGCGGAAAGCGAGTTCTTTTTGCAAGCCTCTCAAATGTCGTACTGCAGGTGAGGGCAGTACTTCTCTGGGTCCTACCCGCATCTTCGGGTGTATCTTTTGTCTTTTCGCACTCCCTGGCAGCTGGTTGGAAAATCAACCACAGAGAGAATTTAGCTTTTACAGTGAAGACAATGCGTGCTGTTGAGGAATAACGAACAGAATTTTAAGCTAAGCTAGTGAAGCATATTATCGTTTCATAACACGATTGCGGAAGGATGTTTTACTTTCTGAGTAAATCAAAGATGGGAACAAACCTATTTGTACATACTGTGTGCCCAGTTATCAACAGAAGCTATAGCTTTATGTACCACATCTTGCGCTGAATCGGCGTCCCGGTGAGTATTCAGTGCCCATACATGGAAATCCCAACCAAGACACAAAAAGTTTACTTTAAGCATGGGTTGACAGGAGACACGGCTCATGCATGCGTATGTCCGTTTTGCGAATGTCAACGAATCAGCTGTGTTCTTGCTGTTGCTGGTCAAGTTTGGTTTTGAAGACAACGTTGATTGGGGACATTGTTGGTGTTGCTGTGCCAACAGATTCAGTTATCGGTGGACTGGCCGTGGATAGTGAGAACGGACTGATCTTGTACACGGAAGAAACGATAGACATCATTGGCAAGCTGACCCTGTCTGGCTTTCACCAAAGTGTCGTCATCAATGAGAAGCTGGATCGACCTCGCGCCATTGCTCTCAACACCGAAGACCGGTAAGTGACATTCACGGCTCAAATAAACGGGGCAGGCAGCCTCTTAATCATTTTTTTTTTTCTTCTTCTCCCCCCAACCCCCCCCCCCCCCCCCCTCCTCACTCCACACACAAACGCACATCCCCAAACAATGCTATTTCTCATTCTGGCACCATCGCTGGCCATCATATAATTCAATGCCGACTGTTTCGTCGATCCAGTGGTCTCTCAAAACATGTGCTCTCTTGAACTTCTGCTTTCATTTCTGATTTTCCTGGTAAATCCTCTCTGCGCAATTCAACCCTTGACAGATGGAATAGAATGGTGTTATCAATACTTCTAATTGTAATCCAAATCCTAAAAACAAATGCGTAAAGTACCACTCCTCCTCCTCCCCCTTCACACACACACACACACACACACACACACACACACACACACACACACACACACACACACACACTGACACAGCGCACGCATGCACGCACACACTCAAGCACGCACACACACACACACACACACATACTGACACAGCGCACGCATGCACGCACACACACTCAAGCACACACACAAGCACACACACACACACACACACACACACACACACACACACACACACACACACGCACGCATACTCTCACACACACACACACACACACACACACACACTCACACACAAGCACACACACACACACACAAACACACACACAGCGCACTTTTTTGTCCACCATATGTTTCCACTATGTTTTGGGTTTGATGATCCTTTCAAAATTGGAATAGACTCGGTAGCGGCATTTAAAATTGCTTCTGTTAGGTTAGAATAAAAGGTGTCAATACAATCATTTTCAAAGGATCCGATGTCATGTGTCATTAAGATACTTTGGAAAGACAACCAGTTAGCAAATTTATATTGAAACTTTGGTA
>JADBJO010002631.1:172500-180000 GCA_016801955.1 Conus betulinus
TGCCCACTTCAGATGGAAATCCAGGGATGGGGGTGTTTGCAGGTACCTCAGTGCTCTTGCTCCTTATTTTCCCACCTCCCTGGTAGCTACCTAGGGACAGTCTCCCCCCTCTTCCGGGAGGCTGGTTCGTAAGGGAATCGCGTTTGAATTGGAGGAAAGTTAAACGAAATGCGTTTCCAGCTCAGAAAGGTCGATCAAGAAACAGAAAAACCTAGAGAGGAAAAGAAATAATGGAAAAGATTATAGGGAAGTGGAAGGACATGGCACATGAAATGAATTATTGAAAACTGGGGATATAAATTTGCCAAACATGAACAAACGAATCACAAGACAAAACACGACACGTTTCGACCTCTTAGGTCGTCTTCAGGCACGATAAACAACACCCAGGACGACAAAAATGAAGAACGAGCGACCACCTATCTTGTCAAATTCGGTGCAAGACGGGCGTTGAATGTTGTGTGAAATAAAGTATACGGCTGTCTGTTTTTGCTAGTTTTTTTTTTAATGTAATCTTTGTTTACCCCTACTGGTTTAGAGGAGTGTTTGACAAAGAAATCACAGTGCTTATGAAGTGGTTCATGGAAGGTTAATGGGCTGGATGTGTGAGCAAGAGGCAAGCAGATTTAAGACTCAGATTTTCATTGTTACGTGAACCCTCACATGGGCTACAGACACAGCATGGAATTATGAGAAATCATCATGAAAAGGACAGATCACAATTCCTCTGAGCCCATGTAGGGAGCCATCATCGTTTTTTCTCAAATCCGTGCCATCATGAACATATTCTGCAATATGAATTTGTCAGTCATCATTGCCCGGGGTTCCACTTGGGCGTGGGTTTTGCAACTATGGGTGTGGTACACCTTTTGATTGCTGTTCTTGTGAGCTTCAGTCGCAGCAAGTTTGTATCGAGAGCAGCTGTCCAGAGAATGAGCGTCGTCATCTGCGACCTCGCCACATGCTGAGCATTTTCTGTCTTCCTTTGTAGTGTTCGTGTGTCTACCCCCTTTTATTTGTGTGTCACGAGTGCTGACGCCAAGCCTGCTGAGATCATGCCTCCGTTCGAGGCATGCAGTGTTTGTGTCTGGATAGGAACAATGCGGTGTGTGTCACAGTTACAGTGGGGCAATACACAATACAGTGGGGACTGGGATTGCCCATGCAGTTGTCTTGTTGTTGCTGTTGTTGTTGTTGTTGCTGTTGTTGTTGATGATGCTGCTGCTGTTGTTGTGCTTTCTTCTTTCTGCTGACATTGTGTTGTCTCTGTGTCTTCAGGGTGATCTTCTGGGCGGACATTGGACCAGACAGTGGAGCAGGCAAGGTAGAGAGAGCCAACTACGATGGTTTAGAGAGGAAGATGCTGGTCAGCGGACTTTATCACGTCAGCGGGTTGACGCTGGATGTTTCCAGTAAGAGTTGCCAAAACAGTCATTGCGCGCGCGCGCGCGTATGTGTGTGTGTGTGTGTGTGTGTGTGTGTGTGAACATGCGTGAATACGGCTTTAGTCTCATACAAACTATTAGAAAGCTAAAGGCTTTACCTTCAGATATCCCAGATTTTAATCGAGCAGACAAATTTGTGTACAGGCCTATTCCACTCACTCCTGTCTAATGAAACGCTGGACGTTCAATTTTGCATAAAGGCCTGTTTCCACTCACTCCTGTCTAATAAAACACTGGACGTTCAATTTTGCATAAAGGCCTGTTCCACTCACTCCTGTCTAATAGAACACCGTACGTTCAATTTTGCATAAAGGCCTGTTCCACTCGCTCCTGTCTAATAAAACACCGTACGTTCAGTCTTGCATAAAGGCCTGTTCCACTCGCTCCTGTCTAAATAAAACACCGGACGTTCAATTTCACGGGAGCCGCCTGAGGAAGTTTCATGTATTGGAGACTAACACTTGATTTTTTACAGAAAAAAAAACTATTCCCTAAATATCTTTTTTTCCGCCGGTTCTTCCCTAAAAAAAAAATGACACGTTTCTGTGGCAGCTTGGTTTTGGAGGCCATCGAGGAATAGACGAGCATCCAGCTTTTCGTGAGGGACAGGTGGGGATATGGAGGGGGGAGCAGGAAGGGAGGGGGAGATAAACAGGCGGAACTGTGTCATACTGAGTCGCCTGACTCAAGTTTAAATGTGCCTCACTTGGCAGCGTATCAGTCACACAGGCTTTAGTGTGTTGCGTGTGCCGCACTGAAGATAACCGGATGATCGTGGAAAACGGTGCAACCTTTTCTACCGTGCGAAGATGAATAATCTGCATGCCACGAAGATCTCTCTGCTTATGGCCAGATTACGCAAACAGTCTCTGTTATGTCTCGGTTCCTTCCCCATTTATTCCATCTACTTCTGGCCTTTCATCTTCCTATAGTGGTGATTCACAAACACGTGAGCCACATAGGCAAAGACTTCTAATTTCAAGTTCCCTTACAGGACTAACCTCACCGCTTGTTTCGACGTTTTTGGTCTTCTCCGGGCACGAGAAACAACATTCAAGACAATGAACACGTGACTTCGTTTTCGTTGTCTTGGGTGATGTTTGTCTCGCCTAACGAAAACCCAAGAGGTCGGAACGCGTTGTGTTGGTCCGGTTATTTGTTTGTTTTTTCGTTCGGCGGCACAGTAATCTTTTCTCTTTAAGTTCGTTTCAATTTCCGCCTGCAATCAATCACCTCGCTGGAAACTATCGCCGCTTGGTTCTTCAATCTTGGATGACTGGAGGTAATGATCAGGCCCATGCTAGCATCTGGAGTTTGTTGTTGTTGTTGTTGTTATCGTTGCTTTGATATCTTTGTCTGGTCTTGGAGTTTGTTGTTGTTGCTATTGTTGCTTTGATATCTTTGTCTGGTCTTGGAGTTTGTTGTTGTTGCTATTGTTGCTTTGATATCTTTGTCTGGTCTTGGAGTTTGTTGTTGTTGCTATTGTTGCTTTGATATATTTGTCTGGTCTTGGAGTTTGTTGGTGTTGTTATTGTTGCTTTGATATCTTTGTCTGGTCTTTGGAGTTTGTTGGTGTTGTTATTGTTGCTTTGATATCTTTGTCTGGTCTTGGAGTTTGTTGGTGTTGTTTTTGCTGCTTTGATATCTTTGTCTGGTCTTGGAGTTTGTTGTTGTTGTTGTTATTGTTGCTTTGATATCTTTGTCTGGTCTTGGAGTTTGTTGTTGTTGTTGTTGTTGTTATTGTTGCTTTAATAATATCTTTGCTGGTCTTTTTACTTGCGAGTTCCCAACAAAACGTTTGAAATTTTTCATTGCTGCGTTGAACGCGCTTGTTTACGTGTGAGAGTTTTGATGTTCTAGTGTCAACGGGTTTGTTACACACTAGTAGATCGTTTTCTTTTTCAAGACTAAAGCACGGTCCACAGCCACAGTAATAAGTAAGTGAACCACCCCCATGGTATAAAAGACTACTGTAGCATCAGCACATGGATTAAGAGAGGGTAGGGGAGCACGCTTGTCTTTTTATTTCAGTTGTATCGTGCATAATGTAGACATTCACCACTTCCTGATTCATTCTCTCTCTCTCTTCTTCTTCTTCTTCTCCTTGTATTGGTGAATACGATTGTTTCCCCCTTGTCTGTAGGACTCAAGTGCTGAATGGACAGTGAAGAATGTCAGTGTCAGTGTGTCTGTCTGCCTGTCTGTCTGTCAGTCTCTCTCTCCCTGCCCCCCCCCCCCCCCCCGTCTCTCTGTCTCTCTCTCCCCGTCTCTCTCTATCTCCATCTCCCCGTCTCTCTCTGTTCTCTCTCCCCCCCTCTCTCTCTCTCTCGTCCATGGACTGGCTGGCTGTCTGCCACACCGTGTTGCTGGTCGTGTCAATCGGTCAACCGTGAAACACCCTCAGTTTTTTCTTGTTGATATTTTTTGCTTTTTTTTTTTTTTTGCTGTCCTATCTTCTGTGTCACTTCAATGGCATTGCACACACACACACACACACACACACACACACACACACACACACACACACACGCCGCACATTCCCAGCCCCCGCCCCCTCCCTCCAACCCCGTCCACAGCCACAGCCCAGCTCAGCCCAGCCCGGTCAGCTGCAGCCCCACCGCCACGGGCAATCCACAGGAAGCATGCAGCCAATGTCCAAGTCGTCAAGAGGCAACCCACCGGAGGAGACGCTGCACTGCTGCCGAGTCGCCTCGGGGGGTGTTCAGCGATGCTTGTTCCGATCCAACGTACTACGCAGGACACCACCTGCTGACTCCAAGCCCCCACTGACGACAGTCATTGCTTAGTCGCACCCAAGTGTTGGTTGGCGTGAAGGGAATGGTTGTGAGCAGACGGCGAGAACGGACCGCGCTGAACAGCGGACTTGGAAGAAGATTGACCGGAGAGAGAGCAGCGCGCTGAGTGAACGCTTCCCTTGTTGTGCGCGCCGTCTCTGGTGCTCTGGGCTCCGACAATGTAGGACGACAGTGGGGAAAGCCAGGCGAGACACTTTAGAAAGTAAGTGACATTGCTTATAGCCCGGCCGACCGCAAAGGGCCATGTCAGGGGTGTCGCCACATTGAAGTCAACTCACACGCCATTCATTCACACAACCCTTTAAAAAGTACACCTCCTCAAAAACACTCCGGGAAATTTTGTAAAAAAATTTTTCTGCTTCAGAATCTCAGATCAGATGAAAAAAATGTTGATCTCCTTCAGAAATTCAAAGATCACGTCAGACGGGACATCTCTGAACAAGGTTTTTTCATGGACTCTGCAGTAAAATGTTTAGGTCTCACATCATGCAAGTCCCAACACTCTAAAAGAATATGTTTCGCTGTGAGTGGTACATGACACGGAATGCACCACGGAGCTTCTTCACTCTATAAAAGATATGAATGAGTTGAAAACAAACGGCCAGTGTACAGCAGACAGAAAACCGTTTCTGCTTCGCGACCACCAGGCAAGACACTTAGCCTGTCCTCTCCGGATCTCTGATCAGCTCAAAGACTTGTACTGGATCCATGCCCACCCCACCCCCACTCCACCCCCGGTGTACATTCCCTCCGTGTCTGACCTCGTTCGGAGCGTAACGGCCACACGTCATAATTGGGGGTTTTGCTCTGAATGACTATATGATCCATGTAAGCGTTTGGAGCCTAGCGTAAGTAAGTTTGAGCCATTACTTGATATTTAAATTGATCATCGATCAAAAGAACAATCCCCGCCAATTATTTCATCCCCCCCCCCCCCCCCCGATGACGTCATTCACAATCTTCAAACACATGGCCTTGGCCATGGCTGACGTCACATTTGAGGCCTTCTCACTCACCCGTGACCCTATCTTTGCGCCAGATGGTTCCTCCCAAGAGTCCCATTCCTTTCATTGCAGTCTGTCTGCTGGAAACCAGCTGACATGCACCTTGATGGGCACGTGAAAGAAAGAAGGGTAAATCAACCTTCAGACACAACAAAAAAGAATTCTCAAACCAATCAAATTGCGCCTCAGTTTCAACACTCGACTCCGTAAGCAAGGCCCGTGAGCATTAATTTTTTGGTGTACAGCCCACAGTGAAACTTCACTCAATTTCCCCACTTGGTCTGTAGCGTGTAGCCTGGCCGCACGCAGAGAGCCAAACTGAGGCTATAGCTGATCTTCCAGTGTGCCTTCAACAAAGTCTGTGGTCTGTGGATTGCCGGTGCCGGGCTGTGGCTGTGGACGAGGTGGTCGGAAACGGGTGCAGTGCCACTGAAGATGGGACAGCAAAAACAAAAAAACAAACATACAAAACCGTGTTGTGTGTGTGACTGCACGCGGAAAATAAAACGGAAGAGCAAAAGTGGAATTCTATCGAGCCGCAAAACAAATGTAATGAACAACTTCGTTCGTGATTTGATTTGATTACTTTGAATGTCATTTGTCCTGTTGCCCTGCCTGAAGAAGAGCAGAGGGTCGAAACCCTTTGTGTCTGTTTGGTAACTGGTTTCTTCCATGCGTTTGGTGGTCCAGTATTTTCAGCCTTTTTCGCTCAAATGTATTTCATATTGGCATATCTTTTAAAACAAATTATCAATGAATTCTATATAGTGACCGTAGCTCTTCTGGTTCTCACGTATGACGTCAAAGGGCTGTGACTGATTCCACTGATCCGGTCAAAATCGGTAATGCCACTGATCTGTGGGTGTCATTCTCTACCCGTTTGCAGATGACCGTGTGTACTGGGTGGACGCGGGTACGAACAAGGTGGAGTACAGTGACATGGAAGGATCTGGTCGGTCAGAAGTTTTCGATGGAACCTCTCGGTACACGTTCTACGGTCTGGCACTGTACAAAGACGTTTCTCTACCTCGCTGACTGGGGGCCGCACGCGTGAGTGGACTGACAGACCCCGTCATCTCGTTAACATCAGTGAGACGAATCTTTGAAAAGAAAAAAAAAAAGATATACTGTTTCCGCCAAACATGAACAAACGAATCACAAGACGAAACACGACGCGTTTCGACCTCTTAGGTCTTCTTCAGGGAAGATAAACAAAGCTCAGGACAACGAAAACGAAGACAGAGCAATCAGTTATCTAACTGAATTCGACGCAAGGTGGGCGTTGAATGAAAACGAGTGCATTTTAGACTCAAAGCGGGGGTGGCTGCGAGCGTAAATTAAAATGAAAGAGCAAAAGTAGCGTTCCCGGGCCACGACACGATGGGAACGAACAGTTCTTTGTTCCGACGGCCTCGTTGTCATTCTACGCCCATCTTGCGCCGAATTCACTGAGAGAAGTGATTGCTCGTTCTTCATTTTCGTTGCCCCGAGCATTGTTTTATCTTGCCTGAAGAAGACCTAAGAGGTCGAAACGCGTCGCGTTTTGTCTTGTGATTCGTTTGTTCATGTTTAGTGGATACAGTTCTCAAGTCTTTTTTTTTCTTTAAAGATTTGTTTAGATCTCCACCTGCAGCCGCCTCACTTCGCAATTATCAGTGAGGCGGTGGGGAGGAGGGATCGTGGCGGAGAGGAAAAGGGGTGGGGGGAGGGGGAGTGGATGTGGAGACCGTGGAGGTGAGGCTGTTGACGTGTTCGTGTGGGGGGTGTGTACGTTTCCAGGATTCTTGTGTGTATATACGCAGTACAGTGGCACGCAGTGTAAACAACAACAAAAACAGCAAAACCAATCCACCCGTGACCCTTACTCGACAGAATTAAAGCCGACTATTCATAGTAGTGTGTGGTCATGATTTTTTCCCCCCAGAATGACTATTTTACACCCTCTTTTATATCTTTTAATAGGATTTTAAAAAAAATGTCAGTGTTTAATCTTTGAATAGTCGTCCCACAGTGTGGAATTCGTCCTGCGATTTATTTTCACTTTTACAAGAGTTTACCTAACTAGCGGTCTTTCAGGATTTCCACCATGAAGAAAGACAGTCCTGTCACAAACACACACACACACAGACGCACGCACACACTCTCGTTCTCTCATTCTCTTTCTCTGTGACACACACACACACACACACACACACACACACACACACACTCTCTCTCTCTCTCTCTCTCTGTGTC
>JADBJO010002631.1:182500-190000 GCA_016801955.1 Conus betulinus
ATGCAGCTCTTTTTAAGATTTTCCAGGATATGTTGTAGTCTATTTTTTTTCTTTGAGTTTCCAAATATATTTACTCAATTCTGTTTGATTTTTGTATCTTTCTTTGTTAAATGACTGTTTATGATTTGCATATCTAGTTTTAAATTGGTTTTCAGTGATACCTATATATGTTTTTCTTCAGTGTTCTCTGATTTTACAGTGGCTTTGATATACAATATTGCTGTGGAGGCATTTATTGTTTAGAGGGCACTGTTGTTTCTTGGTACAGTTGCAAGATTTCCTTTCTTCACCCTCGTTTGTCTCTGTACTGCTTTTTTTTTTTGTTGGTTGAATCAATGATGTTTTTGAGATTCGGCATACATGAGTATGATAATTTGATGTTGTTGTGCCTGTTAAATATCTTAAACAGCTTGTGCTCTTTTGGGAAAGAAGATGTCAGAATTTTAAAGAATTCTTTCCCAAACGTTTGTTTTAACTCTTCCATCGTATGGGGGGTTGTACCATATGATTTTCCTTTTCCTGTTCTTCTTGTGTCTGCTCATATCATTTCCTGGTCATAGTGTAATTTGTAGTTGTAGCCACTTTGGTGTAACGCTTCTTGGTACTCAGCTGCAGTGTTATTAAATACTGTTTCATTACATGACAGATTAGATAATCTCTTGTTTATGCCTCTAGGTATCGTTTTGAGTATGGAAGGTGGGTGATTACTTTTGATATTTACATAAACAGTGTGTGTCATTTGGTTTTTTGTATGGTTTAAATGTATGTTGGTTGAGGTCTAACGTGATGTCTAAATAATTCACTATCTTTTTTTTTTGTTAGCTTCTGTGGTGATTTTTAAATTTTGGTCGTGGAAGATTTTTTGCACAATTCTTTTTTCTTATTTTCAATGTTTCTAGGGCTATCACTCAGTGCAGCGAGGCCATCTCTGTACAGTCCAATTTGTTTTCCAAGTTTATTTTGAATGAATGTTAGATAGCATGAATAGTCCGACAAGTTCGCAGGTTTCGGCACCATCATACGATCCCATAGTGACATCAAAAGTTGAACTTTTCCTGGTGTTTCTTGGTCCAAGTCTCGTTTTTTTTTTGCTGTGGAGTAAAGTTTTCTTTGTATGGAAAATGATTTTCATTTCTAACCCTGATATTTCAGTGTATTTGTTGGCAAATTTTATAGCTTTGGCGAGCAGCTCTTCATCTATAGATGGATAAAAATCTACTACATCAAATGTTATAAAGACTGTGTTTTTCTTGCTTGTTGAGTTTTTTAAACCATTGTATAACTTCATATGTATTTTTCCAGAGGTTGAATTCGGTGTTCTCTCTTATGTTTTTTTTATGGTTTTCTCTAAAAAATTTTTTTACTGATTTTTCCTAATTCGGATTTGGATGGGTTTATCAATCTACAAGTTGGGTTGTTCAAAAAATTAGGTTTATGGTCTTTGAGTGTTATAAAAGCTTCTCTTTCTGCTGTTGTCTCTACTCTATCACTTAGGTCCATTTGCTGTACAAGCTCCTTTTCTTTTTTCCTAATGTGGTCATATGTAACTTTTTGTCAGTTTTTTTTGTAATTTTTTGGATGTTTTTATCAAGGAGTTGTGAGTACTCTTTAGATTCCATTTTGTAAAAATTGCTGGTTTTGTCTGCTTTCACAAATATTTTTCTGTCGTTTTGGATTAGTTTGATTTCGTTTTTTAACGATGTTTGAAATTCGTTGTTTGATTTTTTGAATTCTATGTTAGCTATCATTCTTTTCATTTTGTCTTCAAATGTTCTCATTTCCTCGATGGCTGGTGGTGCTCGCCATGTTTTGAAGTCATAAGTGTTTTTTATCTTCTTTCTTGGCATTGGGGTTTAGGAAGAATATATATATATATATATATATATATATATAGAGAGAGAGAGAGAGAGAGAGAGAGAGAGAGAGAGAGAGAGAGAGAGAGAGAGAGAGAGAGAGAGAGACAGACAGACAGACAGACAGACAGACGGACGGACACACGCCTTGTACTTCCTGTGTGAACTTGCCCCGTGGGCTGCTCTCACTCCGTGGCATGGCACCACCTCCCAACCATCACCCTTACCACCTCACTCTTGCAGGGGCCAGCCCCCTCCTCCTCATAGCCCGAACCGGATGGACCGGGGTCACCGCCTGTCTGTCTGTCGTCCTCGCTCTCACCCTGGGCTGAATCGTCGTCACCGCGAGCAGGAGGAGGAGGAGGAGGAGGAGAAGGACACCAAGGTCACGCGAACGGAGGGCGCTCTGCTTTTCTGACATCCAAGAGTGCTTGCTGCAAGAGGAACGCTGCCGGAAAATCAACCTCGACAAACAATGCTTGAAACTGATCTGATCAGTCACAGTTCCGAAAGAATCTGATTTTATGAGGGGAGGGGTGGGGGGGGGAGAGTGGGGGTGGGGGTGAGGGTGGGGAGGAGGGGATAAGGGGTGTGAGATGGATGGATTGGGGGGGGGGGGGGGGGCAGTATGTTAAAATTCGCTTGTTTTCAGATATCAGTGATCATGAAAAACATATCGACAGTTTGAAGACAGCGACAAGGGGTATTGAGAGAGAGAGAGAGAGAGAGAGAGAGAGAGAGAGAGAGAGAGAGAGAGAGAGAGAGAGAGAAAGAGAGAGAGAGATCAACCTTAAAGGCAGGCTTTGATTATTTAGATGCCAAATCGTAATTCAAAAAAAGCTTCGTTCACTCGTGGACAAATATGTGATTTGGTATGACCTGACCATTCCAAAATGAACAGTATTTTTTTCTTTCTGAACTGAATAGGCAAACAAATAAATGAATAAATAATAATAATAATTATAAATCAGATGCTATAGATCATCGGCGTGTAAGGACTGGTAAGGGACTGACTGACATATAGGCGATACAATTACAAATCTCTGTTGCTACGGAGTTACACTGAAAAGAAAAATTATGATTACGTCAAAGTTAAATGCTATGAATTTTCGGTTAACATTTCTTAGAATGTTTGGCCAAAGCGGAGTTCCTCTGCAGATATTCATTGACATCTTTGATTTTTTAAGGTTTGGGCTTGCGTACGTTTTGCTGTCCCCAGGAAAGCAGTGTTTTGATAACTTATTATCAGTTATTAGCCACGAATTCTAAGTTAGGTGTCTTTGTGTGATTTGCAAAAGCATAGTTCCTTTTTTTTTCTGAAATTCATAGCGGCACTATTTTCTCCTGTTACTTTTAGCTTCATCTCAGATCAAATTTGAATGCTTTAGATTTTTGTTTCTAATGATCCGGAAAGCTGTACCTTTGGTTCTGTCATTTTCTTACAGCTACGTGTTTTTTTTTTGTGTGAAAGAGAATGAACTAAACTAGAGATCACTTAAGTTCTTTGCTGCAGTGAACCTAGATGCTTGAAAATAATACCATCTCGTTTGTACATTTAAAGGCTTTGAATCGGCGGTCACCCACGCAGACAGGAAAAAAAATACACGTTTTGCCTCTAGATGCAAGATTGTATTAAAAAGACAACGCTTGAGAACCCGTAGACGACTTTCATAAATTTGAACATAAAAGCTGACAGTTTATACGGTGGTGATGTATACGCTGTGGTGTATCTCCCTTCGACGCTATGGCACGACCAATACAGTCAGTAGTGTCTCACTGATGATTCTGATTCAGCGAACGAAAGGCCTCTGGCCAAGCAATGCGAAATGTTCGGTGTTCACGAAGGACTGGCGTGGTCCCCGTATGCCAATAGTGAAGGATTTCAAACCTTAATTTTTCATTTCCGTTTCCTTTCTGTCACAATCCCCTCTCCTCTTTTCTTTTTGAATTTTCGCCTTTTCAAAAAAAAAACTTTTGCCAAGTAATTGCTGTGATGACAGAGAAATTCCTAGCCTGCGTTTGTTTTCAGAAATGACTGATTTAAATCAAAATTGATTTATAACTGAACAGCTGGAGGAAACCAAACCGGGCAAAAGTAGTATAAAAATCCAAAACCCGTTATGAATCTTCTTTGTTTTGTTGCTTTGTTACTGCATTCCATGTTGTTGATTTCTCCCAATATTCCGGTGCGAAATTGTGCCAAGTAAATGTGATACATTTGTATAGAGATCGGTTAAATTTACATGAATCGATATAAATTGTACTGCTTTTCGTATATTTTCCCTTTAGGGGGGCGTATTAGATTTTTTATCTTTTTTTTTTTTTCCTTTGTTATCTTACTGATGTTTTCTCTTTAGTTTATTCCCACTTGGATGATTCAGATTATGTTGCAGTGTTTGGCGTAGCTTTTGTCCATCCTTTCATCTTCAGTGTGTTATCTCGACGAATACGTTCCTGTGACGTATGATACTGACAGACTTTACACATTTCTGTTCCTTTTACCTCTGTTATTTTAATGATTTTATATCATACCAGCATGTAAGGGTTGTGCTAAACGGTCGTTTGATTCTTAAAGGCTCAGTCGAAGCATGGAACGCACTGTTAAAAGAGAGACTGAAAAATATATTACCGGCCTATATTTTTTGTGACACACACACACACACATATAGAGTGAGTGTTTAAATCACTATCGTCGCTGATTCAGTTTTATTCCGTTTAAAATCCAACTTCACTTCCATTCAAAGAAAATAAAAGCCACCTCGTTTTCCAAACAGGCTAGACAAAATCCACACGTATCTTCCATTAACACAAGATAAAAACCCATCTCATCTTCCCTTTAAACAAGATAGAATCCACCTCGTATTCCATTTAAACAAGATAAAACTCACCTCATCTTCCATTCAAACAAGATGAAATCCACCTCATCCGCTCAAACAAGAGAGTATCCACGTCATCTTCCATTAAAATAAAATAAATAAAATCCACCTAATCTTCCACCTCATCTTCCATTCAAATAAGATAAAATCCACTTCATCTTCCATTCCAACGAGATAAAATCCACTTCATCTTCCATACATATAGATACAATCCACTCCATCTTCCATTCAAACAAGATAAAATCCGCGACATCTTCCATTTAAGCAAGATAAAATCCACTTCATCTTCCATACAAATAGATAAAAATCCACTCCATCTTCCATTCAAACAAGATAAACTCCGCCTTATCTTCCATACAAATAAGATACAAACCCACCTCATTCTAACAAGATATAACCTAGCTCCTCTTCCTAATAAACAAAGATCAAATCCACCTCATCTTCCATTCAATCAAGATAAAATCTAGCTTATCTTCCATTCAAATCAGATACAAATCGACCTCATTTTCTATTCAAACAATATCCACCTCATATTCCATTCAAATCCAATCAAATCCACCTCATCTTCTATACAGATACGAAAACCGTTGTCCGTAGGGCTAGACAATGATTATACAGAAATCTGTTTTTAACACAATACCACCATTCCTTTATTCCCACCCCCATGCTACATTAAAACGACTTTGGATTGCTTGGCGGAAGGGGCAGAATGTTCTGTGGGCTTACATTAACTTCAGAAGACCACATTTACCGCTTTCACGTTAAAACTCTACTTAGTAGGAGCACAAAGAGAACGCTTGCGATAAGCGAGTGATTGCGATAGCGCGAGCGCTTGTAAAGAAAGCGCTTGCTTGGCGTTGAGGTGCACAAAGAGAAAGATTGTATAGCGCGCTCGCGACTGGTAGAGCTAGGTCATTTGGCAGTATGGCGGGATTCAAGTGAAGACGAACTTTTGTTGCTGGACAGTGTTCTGCCGAAAATTATCCTAGGAAAACGCAAAAGAGTGGGCGTTCATGAGATTAATCAAAGGAGGCGAATGGAAAGTGAATACCATAAATTGTTTCCTTTGCTTAAAAGGAGCCATTTCTCGTTTTCATTCCTACTTGAGAATGAGCCAAGAGACATTCAAGTACATCTTATAAAGAATTGAACCAAAGATAAAGAACTGGTGCAACTTTCACCAACAACCAATTATCCATGTTGGTCAGACTGTCACTGAGAGACAGAGAAAATGCGACACACACCGCACTCGCCAGACTCGAGACAACACGCGACGGGACACCAGGAACACGCTTGCTCGCGAGAAAGAATTAACTTTTGATACTTGACGCTTTCCAAGCGTCGCTTCAAATCGCAGGCGCGATAAAGCGAGCGTGCTTTTTGTGCGGCACAAGCAAATTTGGAGCAACATTTCAAGCGCTTGTCCCAACGCGCTCGCTTTTATCGCGAGCAAGCGTTCTCTTTGTGCTCCCACTAATTCTGACTTTTTTTTCAGCGAGAAGAAACCGAGTATTCCGAGTGATCATTCTATTCTATTCCCATCTGAAAACAGCTATAGTCATTTGAAAAGTCGCTTGCACATCCAAACAGGCGAGCATCACATCAAAATAGTGATTTCAATGCCGCGAAGCTATTTTCACGCGAAACTTAATGTTATCAGTAACTTATTGTATGGCGAAAACAGCTATCAGCTACTGTTGAAATAACAGTTACAAAACAAATCAGGGATGATCAAAAGTCGGCGACCCTCGTCACGTCACGTGACTTAACCATCCATGCGACAGAGGACGGCCTCAAACGAATTGATTCAGGGAAAACACTACAAATGTACCCCGCACAGTCAGCTAGTCTGCCACATAGGACCCTGACCATTTTTTTTTTTTCTCGTGGAGTGCAGTTTTGTCCAGTTCCTCAAGCCCTCTCAGATCGATCCGGCATATTCATCGGTAGTGTTGTAGTGTTTTTGCATGGTAATGCCTGTATGTACGCTTTTTATTTGTCACATTTTGGACTTGTTTTATGCACTCTTGTCTATTAAACGTTTTAGTGAAGAAAAAAAAAAGAAAGAAATGAGTGTGTCGTCCAAACGTGGTGAGAGATGATGCGAACTTTTTTTTTTCTCGTGCCATTGAAGTGCCATTTCGTGGTGGTGGTTGTGACTATGGTGATAGTTGTGGCGGCGGCCAAAGTGCTGCTGCTACTGGTGGTGGTGTGCAGTCACCGACGATTTCTGCTACTATGTCAGTATCTGCTGTCGTGCCATTTCGCAGGTTATTACATCAGTCTTTGACAATGTCACTATAAAAGATAAAAGGCTGAATACGGGGGTGGGATGAGGCGAGGGGGGGGGGAAGGAATGGGATGGAAGAAAAAAAGGTGTCACGTCGGTGATCAAGGACAGCAACTCTTGATCTATCGAAGTAAGAGGCCGGAAAGTGCTCTGTCATTGACAGCGTCGGCGGATTCGAAGGCAAAAACACCGAGTCTGCCATCACTCGTTTCCTGTCCGAATCCCGCTGGCCTCCAGCTGGAAGACTGCCATTTTTTTTTTTGTTTGCTGCCAATGTTGACCTGCCGTCGTTCTAGTGGCATCAGAACAGTGTTGGACTGGATGCGTCCCCCCTGTCCCCACTCTCCTGGGGTAATCGTCCCCGTGCCCCTGACACCAGAGGTATGGGTGTAGATGGTAAACCTGAACGGACATAAAAGTCTTCTTACTGCTGCTACGCAGAAAACCGGCCACCCCTGACCGCGCTTCCGTACTTTTGGAA
>JADBJO010002631.1:192500-205000 GCA_016801955.1 Conus betulinus
TTTCCATTGAAGGTATATCCGTGCTATGTACGGGAAGAATAGGCTTCCCAAATTTCAGTGACGAAATCTTTGAGGGCAAACATTTTGTTATGGAATGAGAGCATGTTTATCCGGTCTGAGGACAGAACATCGTTAAAGGCATACCCTTTTTATGAAGAGAGAAGAGGAGGGGGTGGGGTTGATTTTCCTCGGTTTCATTCGCACATTTTCGTACTGTGGTTACTCCTGTAGATTGGCAAGCACATAACGATTTCATAATGGAGAAGAATACTCTCCCCCTAGTATGAACGGCACATACTCGTTGAGGCCGAATGCTGGTTGGGAAGAGGGGATTAGCGGTGGTGGTGAAGGGGAGGGGGGCGATGGAAGTGGGGGCAGGGTAGATATGAAACTCGACCGATGGGCTTGAAAGTTTGAAAGGTTCATGGCCATTGTGAGATAATGATGTCTATAATAAGACAAATGAGGCGGGGGTTTTCGGAGGAGGGGAGGGGGTGGGGTGGAAGCAGGGGGAAGGGTTGAGGGAGGAAAGACTTAGTCAATCTGAAAGGGACATACTCGTAGACGGTGACCCTTTATTAAAGGATAAGGGTAATGAGAGGTCAAAGTCTGGATCTCAGGTAGGTAGGCTTTTCCGTTGTTGGGCAGGCAGGTGGTGGTTGTGAGAGGGGGCTGGACTCGACCTGGACGTTGCTGTAGTCGGCAGGTGGTGGTTTGTGCCACAAACAGGGCGTGGGTTTCAGGCATCTTTTCTTCCGCAGGTTTCTGGAGGTCATCGGTGGATCGCCTGCAAACATACACATGTAAAAGGTGTGACTCTGCCCAACTTTTGAGAACAGAGAGTTTGCACTGGTTAATCCCGCAAACGCGGGATAGGATCAAAGTGAGGGCTAACCTAGCTGGTTGTTCAGAATGCCAGTCAAAAGGCTGGTCACTCAGCAAGTCAATTTGCCCACGGCTGGTCTGGGCAGACTTGGTTTGGAAGAGACAGCCACCGGACTTCAGCCATATCGTAATTTGCGTTGCTTTTGCTAAGGAGATCTTGAGCCTCTCTTTAACCATGGCTGGTCTGGATGGCTTGGTCTGGAAGACTAATTCTAGGCCGAGGGGACAGCCCTGGGAGACCGTGGAGCTGTAGCTGGTGTCGTCTTTGCCGAGGTGGACTTGAGATTTTAGAGAGGTGGGAGTCGTTGGCGGTGGAGTGCACACATGCGGGATTTTGCCCTGGGTACAGAGCCTAAGGGTCTGTCTTGATGTTGCCTCTGCACTCCTCCAGATCCAGCCACTTATATGACGGTCGGCCCCGCTGTTTTTGCTGGCCCTGGGGGTGTAGAGTATCAGTTTAAGAGCAGCCCAGCCCTCATTAGACGCTTCTAGTGGTTCCATTGTGACTCAGGCCACAAAGGAGTTTCTCGAAAGATCTTGTTGAAAGGGGCTGGGAGGCCTATATACTCCCAGCGTTCTGGCTCTGAGGCCATTTCTTCACTGAGCAGAGTGTGGGGGAGGCTGTGACGTTGATTCCGTTATTCAGGCGTTTGTGAATGTAAAGGTATGTTGATGGTTTTTGCCTTTGGTTTGGCTATGTTTTACCTAGAGTGAGGGCAGGGAGAGAATTATTTTAGTGAAACAACACTAGTAACTGGAGGTTAAAAGTTCTCTGTTCTTACATTTTTATTGCACAAACTCCGTTTTCTTATTAACTGGAAATGTGACATACCAAATTTCCAGTGCCAATTATTCAAGTAACTCCTTGCAACTAAGGAGGGGCTGGCGCTTAATAAGAATGAATTTTTCAAAAAGGTATTGAGTATCATCACAGAATTTATTGTTAGTAATCAACAAATCGATGCCACAAAACATAGATTACAGACATTTCTGTCTTCTATTGTGACATGTGGATAATGTTTAACATTCGCCCTGCAGGTTTCTTGTGTTAGAACACTAGACATACTGACTTGTAAACATCCCCCTTGTTGGCTGGCGAGACCAATAGGATCAAGTCACAGTGTGACCAAGCCGCGTGGCGGCCTGTGCAAATGTTTAAGATACTGTCAGTTTGAAACCAGCCGCCGTGGCGAAGTGGTTAGCGTCGCGGACTCCCGGCTGGGAGGTCGTGGGTTCGAATCAGTGAAGGTAGTTTTTGATGTGTGTCTGGGTTGCTGCTTGTTTACAAACGAGTGTTTCACTTGTTTGTTCGATTGTTTCATTATTTGAGCGACTGAAGGGTTGCGTGGTTACTTGGCTGAGTAATTAGGCAGTTAATCACTTGGATGCTCTTCGACTGTTTGTGCGTTCATGTGGCTATTTTTGTGCGCGAGAAGTCACTGGTCAGTCTGTTTGTTTATTATTCGGTTGTTACGTTGGTTAGTCTGTGAGTGTTTATTTATTTCTCTCTCTCTCTCTCTCTCTCTCTCTCTCTCTCTATATATATATATATATATATATATCTACCCCTTTGGGTCCATTGCAGGGCTGAAAAGCAACGGCCATTACTGGGCCAGGGTGTAGGCCTAACGGGTGAAACGTGAGGAGCTGTAGCGTGTAGCACGCACCATCCTGAGGTGGGTGTGTCTACTGAGAAAGAAAAATAGCTTTAGTTGGCTAGTTGATGTGCAAGATGTGTCCTTTCTGAATTTCATCATATATGTGGACACTACACAGATGATTTTTTCTTCCATTTAATTGTGTAACTGCTATACAGCCCAAGTGATGCCTTGCTATTGAAAATTAGATGTTAATTAATTTAATTCATTGTTCATTGGCTCCTGCTGTTCGTAACGGGGAGTTCCTTTTTTTTGGTGCGTGTGCTTGTGTGTATGTTCATCCTGTAATTCGCTATGAAATTATTATCCATGCTTTTCACTGTTCGCAACTCTTGCCGTTCGCAACGGGGAGCCTCTTTGTATTATGATAATGAAAATTAATCATTATGTTGCTGATCCTGCCGTTCGCAACGGGGATCCCCTTTGTTAATGTGATGAAATAATTATGCTGTTGGTTGCAACGACATGTTTTGTTTTTTTTTTTTACCTCCTACCGCTCGCAACGGGGAGGCCTTTTGTGCATTCTTGCACCGTATTTTTTTTGATAATGTCTATGTGCTGCAGGGACAATATTCAGATATTCTTTGAAGCTGACCTATTGTTTTAATGAATCATTTCACAATTCCGTTAGGGACGTTTGATGTTTGTCTTGGCTTAATTTGAATGATTTGTGTCTTATTAATAATGTTTGATCTCTCCTCTTTGAAACTGTTCCTCATGTGGAATGATTATGTTTTCCTGCATATTTTGTTTTGATAATAAACTCATGTTTATAGTCCGTATTGTTTATGTCTTTAATAGGTCGGCGTGGTTGGTTCGATTCATCTATGCTTTGAAATGAAAGAGAGTTGAAACTACCGAGCTGGTGTTGGTGTGGAAGATGATGTGCCCGCTCACTCTCATCCACTAGCTCTCCTCTTCCTCATCTCCCTCCCGTCTTCTCTACCTATCCACTTTACACACACAAACATGCATACAGACAGACAGACAGACACACGCACGCACGCGCGCACACTCGGATACACACACACACGCACGCACGTACGAACGCGCGCGCGCGCGCGCGCACACACACACACACAAACACATACACATAGACAAACACACACACAACAAGAAATCGTCTAATATCACGATTAGCGGAAAGACGTTAAATAAATCACACACACACACACACACACACACACACACACACACACAAAACAACGAAACACAGACACAAACAACACACACACACACACACACACAGACACACACACACACGCACCCACGCACGCGCCCCCACGCACGCACGCACGCACGCACACACACACACACACACACACACACACACACACACACACACACACACACACACGTGTGCAAGGTGTGTGTGTGTGTGTGTGTGTGTGTGTAAACTCACAAATATATACAGTTGCTTAAACAAATAACAAATATTGAGAAACAGAGATGGTGATGATGATCGTAGTCATGATGTATATTTCATCTATGTGAGGGTAACCGATGAGCAAATGTAGGCCCCTTTTTTGGTCGGCACCTTCCGTCAGATAAGAGATAAGTATCTAGGCAGCTAACGCAAAGAAAATTTAATAAACTGACACACAATCAGAGGACACACACACACACACACACACACACACACACACACACACACACACACACACACACACACACAGAGATGGGTTGAAAGTGGTGTGGTGGTGGGGGGTGGGGAGAGGCGAGAAGGGGTTAGAGGGGTGCCAAATCCGAGAGACACAGATATAGACTGAGAAAGAAAAGAAAAAGGTCAGAGACACAAAGCCATAAGCCGAGAAAGGAAAAAAAGCCATAGACAGAGATCCAAGCCATAGACAGAGACCAAAGCCATAAACCGAGAGAGGAAACAAATCCACCACAGACAGAGACCAAAGCCATAACCGAGAGAGGAAACAAATCCACAGACAGAGATCAAAGCCACAGACCTAGAAAGAAAAAGTCATAGACAGAGCCTAAAGCCATAGACTGAGAAAGAAAAAAAGCCATAGTCAGAGACCAAAGCCACGGACAAAGACCAAAGCCATGGACAGAGAAAGAAAAAAAAGCCATAGACATAGATCAGAGCTATAGACCGAGAAGAAAAGAAAGCCATAGACAGACACCAAAGCCATAGACAGAGAAAGAAAAAAAGCTATCGACAGAGACCAAAGCCATAGACCAAGAAAAAAAAAAAGCCATAGACAGAGACTAAAGCCATAGACAGAGAAAGAAAAAAAGCTATCGTCAGAGACCAAAGCCATAGACCAAGAAAGAAAAAAAGCCACAGACGGAGACCAAAGCCATAGACAGAGGAAGAAAAAAAGCTATCGACAGAGACCAAAGCCATAGACCAAGAAAGAAAAAAAAGCCTAGACAGAGACCAAAGCCATAGACCAAGAAAGAAAAAAAAGCCATAGACAGAGACCAAAGCCATAGACAAAGGGAAAAAAGGTCAGAGAGACCAAAGCCATAGACCGAGAAAGAAAAAAATGCCATAGACAGAGACCAAATCCATAGACCAAGAAAGAAGAAAAGCATAGACAGAGACCAAAACAACAGACCGACAAAGGAAAAAAGCCACAGACAGAGACCAAAGCCATAGACCGAGAAAGGAAAAAAAAAAGCCATAGACAAAGGAAAACAAAGCCATAGACAGAGACCAAAGCTATAGACCAAGAAAGAAAACAAAGCCATTGACAAAGACTAAAGCCATAGACCGAGAAAGGAATAAAAAGATCAGAGAGACCAAAGTCATAGACAGAGAAAGAAAAAAAAAGCCATAGACGAAGAAGAAAGAAAAAAGCCATAGACAGAGACCAAAGCCACCAAAGGCACATTCAGAGACCAAAGTCACAGACATAGACCAAATCCACATACAGAGACCAAGGCCATAGACGGAGCCGAAGACAAAGACCAAAGCCACAGACAGAGACCAAAGCCACAGGCAGAGACCAAAGCCACACACAGAGACCAAAGCCACAGAGAAACAAAGCCATAGACAGAGACCAAAGCCATAGACAGATACCAAAGACAGAAACCAAAGCCACAGACAGAGACCAAAGCCACAGACAGAGACCAAAACCATAGACAGAGACCAAAACCATAGACAGAAACCAAAGACAGAAACCAAAGCCACAGACAGAGACCAAAGCCACAGATATTAAAGACAGAAACCAACGCCACAGACAAGACCAAAGCCATAGACAGAGACCGAAGCCATAGACAGAGACCAAAGACAGAAACCAAAGCCACAGACAGAGACCAAAGCCATAGACAGAGACCAAAGACAGAAAACCAAAGCCACAGACAGAGACCAAAGCCACAGACAGAGACCAAATCTATAGACAGAGATCAAAGCCAAGAAAGACACGGGCCAACCGCTGCCTAGCCGGCCTGTCCTAGGCTTCAGGCAGACATATAGGCAGAGACAGACAGACATACCTCAGACGCGCCGTTTCTGAATCTCTGGAATCGTTTTCCTGCGACGGGTTCTCTGGTCGTGGCCGTTCAAGGAGAGGCGTGCTCCCTACTAATAGACCGACAACACAGGAGAGAGAGAGAGAGAGAGAGAGAGAGAGAGAGAGAGAGAGAGAGAGAGAGAGAGAGAGAGAATGACGGCGATTCTTTAAAACGGTAACTGTACTGGCTTAGTTAGCCATATTTCATACTTGCCATTACTTCTCTGCTAAGGTAGTATTATTTATTTACTAACAATACCTATACAAACAAAGAACAACAAGCCAGACAAACAAACAAACATACACAACCACTACCGAGAAAGGAGTCCTGACATCAAGAGTGAAGTAAGCAAATGAAAAACAAGCAGTTCAAAGAACAACAACAAAACATGCAACAAGAAGAAAATACGTGTGCAGATGTAGCGCAGTCTTATATGACATTTGTGAATTAAAGAGGACAAGGTATGAACGCAAAAAAAAAAACCCAACAAAACTTAAGAGAGTAAGACAGAGACGGAGACAGACGGACAAGAGAGAGAGAGAGAGAGAGAGAGAGAGAGAGAGAGAGAGAGAGAGAGATGGACAAGGAGAGAGAGAGACAGAGACAGAGAGACAGACATATAGGCAGAGACAGAGACGGACAGAGACAGATAGAGAAACAGAGGAACAGATAGTGAGACAGACAGGCCATTTATTCATTAGAGGTGTATGCCATTATGAAGACGGCACAAAAGCAAGATGAGAGAGAGAGAGAGAGAGAGAGAGAGAGAGAGAGAGAGAGAGAGAGAGACATACAGAGGGACAGAGACAGAGAGAGACAGAGACCGAGAGAGGCAGACAGACTCACACACACACACACACACACACACACACACACACACACACACACACACAGAGAGGATCATGATCATGATTATAATCTATAATTGCAGGGTAACGGGTGTGAACAATTGCACGCTTCTGTATCATCAGCAGCTTGTTCCAGAAGAAAGACGGTGTTTAGAAGCTAATGCAAACAGTATTTGATTAAAGCAGACCTGTGCTTGACACAGAGAGAGGGAAAGGGAGAGAGAGACAGACAGACAGACAGACAGACAGACACACTCACGGAGAGAGAGAGAGAGAGAGAGAGAGAGAGAGAGAGAGAGAGAGAGAGAGAGAGAGAGAGAGACAGACAGACAGACAACGGGGGTGGGTTTGGGAGTACGGTGGAATGTCCACGTTCAAGGGTTTGGGAGGGTGGCAACTCAGAGAGACAGTAGACGGACAGAGAAAAAAAATTCTTTAAAAAAAAAAAAAAAAAGGGTCAGAGAGAGCAAATCCAAGAAAGACACGAACCGTTTACTGCTTCACACGGGGAGCTGACAGCATTGTCGTCTGTCTCAGAGCTGACAGCCGGGAGATCGTCCTGTGCAGAAGTCCTGTTGGTCGTGCGGGTCTGCACGGGCGACTCGGTCAGGCGCGAGTGTTGAGAGGCCGTTTCAGGATGACGGTCAACATTTTCCTGCGACTTCCTCCTCTCCGGTGACGGCCGTTGAGGGACGGGCGTGTACCCTACTATTTGGCAGAGAGGCAAGCAGTCAGACAGACAAAACGAAAACAGGAAGACTGACAGGAAGACAGATGACAGACAGACAAACAGTCAGACAGACACAGACAGATATGTATGTATATGTATGTATGTATATATATATATATATATATATATATATATATATATATATATATATATATATATATATATATATATATGTGTGTGTGTGTGTGTGTGTGTATTCAATTATAAAAAAAAGCTTGCTCTTATGTCTTAGATTGAAGAAATAAGGGGAGATAAGCATTCATATCTGCAGTGGTAGATAATTCTGCCTAGCTAACAGTATGTGCTTGGGTGGGTGAATGGGGAATAATAAATGCTTCTCAAAATGAGCCTTCTGCAAGCTCCCCATTGGAGATTGTCTCCCCCTTGGAGACTTTAAGCTTGCAGAAGGCTCATTTTGAGAAACATTCATTATATGGAAGTGCCATTTGTATTTCTGTATACCACATTTCATTACAATCCACCAATACATAAAAAATAACGGGGAAAGTAACGGTTTTAACGGTTATATAACCGATGTACACCATTACATCACTTACATATGGAAAGAGGCTTCGATTTGTCACAAGATCATCCAAACCACTTATGAATCGGCCAAGTACTTTCCGAGATATTCCATAAAGATGAAAAACCGTTTTGGGCCGTGATAGCCGTTAGCATGTGCTATTCAGGTAAAATAAAACATCGGGCATTATCCCTGACCCATAATGAACATACCTACACATTTTCAGAAAGATCGGCCCAGAAGTTTTGTCTGGAACGAGTGGAACATTTTGACCATGAACAGACACACAGACAGCATTTCTTCGTTCCCATTGTAAAGTGCTCCCTGTTCTATAAGAACTGGGAGTACAAAAGAGAAAAGCGAGCGAGCGGGCGAGCGAGCGAGCAAGCGAGAGAGAGAGAGAGAGAGAGAGAGAGAGAGAGAGAGAGAGAGAGAGAGAGAGAGAGAGAGAGAGAGAGAGAGAGAGAGAGAAAGAGAGAGACAGACATACAGACAGAGACAGCGACAGAGAGACAGAGAGAGGGGGGGCTGAGAGACAGAGACAGAAACACAGAAAGAGACAGGGACAGAGACAGGCAGACAGAGAGACAGACAGGCAGGCAAACAGGCAGAGAGAGAGAGAGAGAGAGAGAGAGAGAGAGAGAGAGAGAGAGAGAGAGAGAAAGTCAGACAGACAGACAGGCAGAGGCAGAGACAGAGAGATCATGCTAATGATGATGATAATGACGATGTTGATAATAATGATGATGATGGTGATGATGATGATGATGGTGATGATTATGATGATGATGATGATGGTGGTGGTGGTGGTGGTGGTGGTGGTAGTGCTGCTGCTGCTGCTGCTGCAGAACTCTACTTGCAAGGATAAAAAATGGCAAGGACTTGCTTATTTTTAACTGGCAGCTTGCGCCGGAAAACACATAAAAGTGTCTAGAAAGCTAAAGCAAAGAACATTTGATAAAGAGACATCATATATATATTATGAAGGAGAGAAAGAGAGAGAGAGAGAGAGAGAGAGAGAGAGATGGGGAGAGAGAGAGACAGAGAGAGAGAGAGAGAGAGAGAGAGAGAGAGACAGACAGACAGACAGAGAGAATGCTGGGTGGGTTGGGAGCGGGATGGGGGGGTGAAATGTGGAAAGGAAGAGGGTTTTAGACGGTGCTGAAACATAGAGACAAAGACAGACAGACTGAGAAAGAACAAGAAACAAATTAACAGAAAACAAGATGCAAAGCATATAAACCTACTCCCAGTTTATTTTGAATACGCGTGCGATATTCCATAAAGAGGAAAAAAAACCGTTTTGGGCCGTTATAGCCGTTAGTAGGCCTAACGGCTATTCTGGTAAACATCGGCCATCATCTGTGACCCATAATAAACTACCTACAAAAATCGGCCAAGTACTTTCTGAGATTTTCCATAAAGATGGAAACTTTTATGCGCCATTGTATCCGTTAGTAACGGTTATAACGGTAAAATAACACACCAGGCATCATCCGTGACCTATAATGAACATACCTCCCAATTTTCAGAAAGATCGGCCAATTACTTTCTGAGATATTCCATAAAAAAAGAAAAATCCACTGTGGGCCCTTACAGCCGTTAGTAACAACTATAGTGGTAAAATAACACACCGGGCATCATCCGTGACCCAGAACATATCTACAAATTTTCAGAAAGATCGGCCAAGTACTTTCTGACATATTCCATAAAAAAAAGAAAAAAAACGTTAGGGGTCTTTGTATCCGTTAGTAACGGCCTTAACGGTAAAATAACACATTGGGCATCATCCGTGACCCATAATGAACATACCTACAAATTTTCAGATAGATCGGCCGAGAACTTTCAGAGATATTCCATAAAAAAGAAAAGACCGTTATGGGCCCTTATAGCCGTTAGTAACAACTATAACGGTAAAATAACACATCAGGCATCATCCGTGACCCATAATGAACATACCTACAAATTTTCAGAAAGATCGGCCCAGTGGTTTTGTCTGGAGCGAGTGGAACACACATTTTGACCATGGACAAACGGACGGACAGAACAGGGAGTACAAAAAGAGAGAGAGAGAGAGAGAGAGAGAGAGAGAGAGAGAGAGAGAGAGAGAGAGAGAGCAAAGCCAAGAGAGACACTGACCGTCCACTGTCTTGGCCATTCTGGACCAGGCTTCATACGGGGAGCTGACAGCATTGTCGTCTGTCTCAGAGCTGAGAGCCCAGTCCTGTGCAGAAGTCCTGTTGATCGTGTCGGTATGCACGGGCGACTCGGCCAGGCGAGTGTGTTGAGAGGCCATTTCAGGGTGACGGTCAACGTTTTCCTGCGACTGCCTTCTCCCTGGTGTGAGAGAGAGAGAGAGAGAGAGAGAGAGAGAGAGAGAGAGAGACAGAGACAGAGAGAGAGAGAGAGAGAGAGAGAGAGGGTTGATTGTTTATCTATTACGAATGAAAACGTCAAGAAGAGGGTGACACACTCATCAGCTTAGTTACTCTGCCTCACTGGTCTCTCTTCCAAATCAAATCTGAGAACCTTTCTCTAACGAGCTCTTTTCGCCTGGAACCAATCACCACCCCATTCTTCAGCTTACTTGCTCTGCCTCATTGCTCTCTCTCTTCCAAATCAAATCTGCAAAACAAACAACAACAAAAAACCTGTCTCCCCCTTCCTGATCAAGCTACATACGATGATGTGGTGGCGTTGTTTGGGGCTGGGATTTGCGCTTGTCGCAGGGATTTATTTGTAGAGTGTCTGAGAGGTGAGGAACGGGTGGAGAATAGGAGTGAGAAGGCAGAACTGGGTAGTGGCATGGCCGGATATGGTGCCAGACTTCGCTTGCAGCTGTTGACTTGCAGCTTGCATTTTGTGTAATGCTGTTTGTTCACACGTTTATTTGCTGCGCGGCTTCATGTGGGTTTTTTCTTTCTTTTTTTTTTTCTCAACGCCTACAGCACTTCTTTTATCTGACGTATTAATTGTGCTTATTAGTAAAGCACACTTCTTAAATCTGACATATTAATTGTTCTTATTGGTAAAGCACATTTCTTTTATCTGACGTATCAATTGCTCTTATTGGTAAAACACACTTCATTTATCTGACGTATCAATTGTTCTTATTAGTGAAGCACACTTCTTACATCTGACGTATCAATTGATCTTATTAGTGAAGCACACTTCTTACATCTGACGTATCAATTGTTCTTATTAGTGAAGCACACTTCTTACATCTGACGGATCAATTGTTCTTATTAGTGAAGCACACTTCTTACATCTGACGTATCAACTGTTCTTATTAGTGAAGCACACTTCTTACATCTGACGTATCAATTGTTCTTATTAGTGAAGCACATTTCTTACATCTGACGTATCAATTGTTCTTATTAGTGAAACACACTTCTTACATCTGACGTATTAATTGTTCTTATTAGTAAAGCACACTTCTTACATCTGACGTATTAATTGTTCTTATCAGTAAAGCACACTTCTTATATCTTGCGTTAATTGTTCTTATCAGTAAAGCATTTTAATATATCAGTAATAAAAGCACCATGAGAACAGTCGCAACAACCACGAAAGTCCACAGGGCAGCCTCTTCCTACTTGCTCACTGGAGATAGATCGTATTACTGCTATCAACTCTATGGTACATGAGCACAAAATGGAAAATGGAAATGTTTGGTCGCTTTCAAAACCTCGAATTGAACACGTATATTTGCGACTAAAATGTATTTACCTTGAGACAAATATGACAAGTCATGGGCAAAAATGCCTAAAAAAGAACCCAGAAGATAGATTTCAAACGATCTCTTCCTGTTGGGAAAACTCCAAAGATAGTTGACCAGTTACCAATGCGGAAGTCTGATTTTTTTGTGTGGGAAGTGTTTTCATAATGTTGACCAAATATACTGGCAACTGGCAACGACAAAGGGCAGTACAAAGAGAAAGAGGAGAGTGGAGCAGCTCCCATACACTAGGAACGTAACACACTTACAGACACACACAGAATGACGAGCACGAAGAAGCCGAAAGCCGGACTGATCAAGAGGGTCTGACTTAAATCTTAAAACACATCACAAGTACGCTCTCTCTCTCTCTCTCTCTCTCTCTCTGAGGAGCAGAATATGATTTATTCTTGCCTAGAGAAGACTTACTTCTTCTAACGATGTAGACAACAGCGATGATGCGGCTACAGCACCGACAGCAGCCAGACAGCCCAAAACGATAGCAACCGCGTTGGTGTCCTTTGGTGCAGTTTCTGTAGATATTAATTAGAAATGACACATTAGGCACTCAACCACTCACTCCTTCATTCACTCAATTAATCTATCAATAATAGATCAAGCAGCCATCGACCAATAAACTGATACACCAACAAATTACTCAGCT
>JADBJO010002631.1:210000-230000 GCA_016801955.1 Conus betulinus
CAGTACAATGTTTACCTATAATCTATGAAGATTTTTGTCAGTGTGTAAAGCAATCTCTCTCACTGATCAAAATTCGTAAAAAAAAATGTTAATTTTGTTGGATCAAAATTATTGCTGAAAAAAAATGTTACACGCAGATTTATGGACGAAACTGTTCGGTGAATCCTCATGGATGGGATAGGATGGGCAGAAAGATCCAAATATTAAAAGATAAGTAAATGAATACATAAATAAATAAATAAATAAAACCCTTTTCTGCCAAGTTTAGACACTCTACTCAATCTTGTAGTTCATGAAGAAGGTAGGTTCGTGGAGTTTATTTATGTCTTTTATCATTGACTTTGTATTTATTTGATTTATCCATTTCTACTGTGTAGGCTGGTGAACATTTCATCGCATCCTGGCCAGGTTATGCTGTAAGGGGTGGGGGGCAAAGTGGGTAAAAATGGAATCTGGAATCTCTGTCTGTGTCTCCGTCATCAAGATAACTGCAAAGGAGTTGGACAGAATATATGGGGTGATTTGTCGAGTCAGTATCTGTAAGTGGTTGATCATCAAATATTAACGCGTGTGACATTAATTCGCTCTGTGTGTGTGTGTGTGTGTGTGTGTGTGTGTGTGTGTGTGTGTCCGCGCGCGTGCGCGCGCGCGCGCGTGTGATACACTCTAGCTTTTTTTCTTGGCAACTACAAGCATTTGCGTGACCAAAATAGGGACGCTGATAAGTACTGACGAGCTTTGATAAATATAGATGACTACTCTATTGCTATGAGTGCCATCTGTTTATTGATACTAATGTTCTGTACTATTTCCAACCGAAACTCTTCCTGTTTTATGCCGGTGTCAGAAGCTGTATTATGGTATCACCAAACTGGATGACGCCGTCTGATATCCACCTGTCATATTTACCTTTCCTGTTTAACGAAGGTAATGTTTTAAATGTAGCCATCAAAGAGGCTCTGAGGTATCGCTCCCACATTGCACAAACCTGGTATGACCTGCTCTAAAATGTGATGCAGTACTGTGTGGGGCATGTTCGCACGGCCCTGGCCCTTCTCAGCAGACGACTTTAGATCTTTCCCCCTATATACCATCCTCAATCTTCTTGTTTTGCCCATATTCTCACGATAATGTATCTGTGTTTTCCAAACGCTGTCTTCTCCTCCCAGGTTTGTTGCAATGAAAGGAGTTCCGATCAAATACTTGAACATTGCACAGGATTCACACGACCAGTCTTTTCACTGTTCCATTTCACACACAACTGTTGTATCCCCCCCTACCCTTTTGTGCTCCAGCGTTCGTTAAAACTTTGATCATTCGAACGGTTTAGCTGTTCTACACCAGCATCCATATTCTCCACATTCACCCCAGCTTGATTCTATTCAGTTCGATTAAATCAAGAACAAATTAGTGGGAGGGGGAGGGGGGGGGGGGGTGGGGTAGAATACACGCTCCTCATAAGTACGTCTGGCTGAGAAAGGAACAAGAAAAAGACTGCCAAAACCACAACAAGACAGGGGTTTAATCAGCTACTCCAGCAAAGTGATACCGAGAGTCTTGTCGAAGAGTCTCAAAGCAAAGGCATCAGAAATCCGACCAAAACGTGCACAGCTCAACACACTCAACATCAGCCTTATTCGACAAAAGTACCTTCATCGCTAAGACAACGTCCTGTTTCAGTTCATGTAACCACTGCAAAAAAAAAATCGTTTCGCTCTACCTAGCGAAAAGGTCTGCAACATTCAAACCCTCAGGACACTGTGGAGGGGGGGTGTTCCAGAGGAATAGGGAAGACATCAACAGGGTACTGTCCCAGAGGAAGAGAAGAAATCAACAGAGTACTGTCCCAGAGGAAGAGCAGAAATTAACAGAGTACAGTCCCAGGGGAAGAGAGAAGAAATCAACAGAGTGCTGTCCCAGAGGAAGAGAAGAAATCAACAGGGGTACTATCCCAGAGGAAGACAGAAGAAATCAACAGGATACTGCCCCATGGGAAGAGAATACTGTCCCAGGGGAAGAGAGAAAATCGACAGAGTGCTGTCCCAGAGGAGGAAGAGAAGAAATCAACAGGGTACTGTCCCAGAGGAAGAGAGAAGAAATCAACAGGATACTGTCCCAGGGGGAAAGAGAGAAAAACTCAAGAGAGTACTGTCCCAGAGGAAGAGAGAGAAAAATTCAACAGAGTACTGTCCCAGGGAAGAGAAGAAATCAACGGAATACTGTCCCAGGGGAAGAGAGAAGAAATCAATAGGGTACTGTCCCAGGGGAAGAGAGGAAAAATCAACAGAGTACTGTCCCAGAGGATGAAGAGAAGAAATTAACAGAGTACTGTCCCAGGGGAAGAGAGAAGAAATCGACAGGCTACTGTCCCAGGGGAAGAGAGAAGAAATCAACAGGGTACTGTCCCAGGGGAAGAGAGAAGAAATCAACAGAGTACTGTCCAGGGGGAGAGAGAGAAGAAATCGACAGGCTACTGTCCCAGGGGAAGAGAGAAGAAATCAACAGGGTACTGTCCCAGGGGAAGAGAGAAGAAATCAACAGGGTACTATCCCAGGGAAGAAGAGAGAAGAATCAACAGGGTACTGTCACAGAGGTAGAAGAGAAGAAGTCCCGGATGGACAACATGAAGAACTTGATAGGGGAGAACTGAAAAGATGTTGATCACCACGCACATCATGGCATCTTTAAGCCCCCCCCCCCCCTCCTCCCCCTTCTTTTTTTTACACGACAAATAGTATCTGATTTACCTACGTACGACTCTTTCCACAATTGTTTGTCTTAAAGCAGCATTTAAAATGTGTGTGCGTGTGTGTGTGTGTGTGTGTGTGTGTGTGTGTGTGTGTTATGCGTGTGTGTGTGTGTGCGTGTGTTTGGACGCACATACAGAAATGCACAAGTAGGCTATTTACTGTGAACGTCCAGAGCCAGTCCATTGACTAATAGCAGGTTAGTGCTGATCAGCGTCCTTCTGTCAGTGCCGTCGTAGTTGGCTCGTTCTATCCTGGGGTACGTCCCCCAGTCTGTCCAGAACATCACCCTGGACACACAGAGACAGAGGGGAAAACCCATATACACCGTCCATAACAAAGCAAAACATGAAACAACAAAAACAACAAGAACAACAAGAACAACAAACATCAACCATCAACAGAAAAGGAAGATTAAGAAGTTATCATACAAAAAAAAAAAGAAGAAAAAGAGAAATACTAAAAGCCGTGATTTTGCCGGCCGTGCAAACCGTACTTTCCCCGTCCGTCAGGGTGAAGTGACCGAACACTACCTCTGATATATATATATATTTTTTTTTTAACATTATTTATCTTTTTTTTTCCCAACATGGACGACGGAAAAACTCATCGCCACCCTGAGGTTTAGATCATCTATTTACACAAAAAGTGACAAGAATCATCCAACAGAGATATGCTCTCTGCTGCTTAGGATAACATAGCACACGACGTGGGAGAAAATGATAACCACTAAAAATTTTTATTTTCACCATGAAATGAACAAAGTTACAAACAAATCTTCAATCTTGGATCCAACACTATTTAAATGAACAGAAAGTGCCAGTCACGGATATATTTTGCTACGAAAACTAAGAAACATTTACACTGATTCTAAGTCCTTGATGGTTTTATCATTGTTTGATTCAAACGATTTTCACGTTTTCTTTTACGTTTCAAAATAATGTTTTTAAACAAAATGGCCAATCTTCAACTTTGGATCCTCTACTGTTCATATCAACAAAATGTGCCTGTATCCATCCTGGTCTACTATCCATGCTTCCAAGAACCCAGACAACCGGATGGGGCACGGCCTTGTAATACACAGCCAAGTCCAGGTCCACTATACAGCTAGCTTAAGGCCTTTGGTCACAAACGGGTAGCAACCCGAAATGCTCCTACGAAACTAACAAGCCATTCCCTTGCATGCAGCTGTGAAGTAGGGCTTGGTACATTTGAACCCCCCCCCCCCCCCGCCCTCCTCCCACTCCTCGCCAGCAGCCAGATTCGATCACCATTTCAGCTACCAGGTGTGTGAGATTCACATCAATATCGTCTAATTCTCCTGCTGAAGTTTCAGGAGCGTTTCATTCAATGCCTCAATCTTTTTAACCGAATTTTGAATTGAACGCGTTTGCATAGATCTGTCAAGTTTTGTCAATCTGAAATCGAGTGAGTTATCGAAAATGACGTGCTGGTCAGTTTCATTTGACATGTGAGTTAAAACAGTTTTGTTAGTGAAGGGGTCCCCACCACAGACACTACACTCTGACAGCCACTTCAACAACTGAAGGACCTGAAATCACTCTGAGACCGATCCCTACAACATGCAAGACGTTTCTGTGGTGGGCTAGATGGGAAGGTTGCCTTTCTTTTTTTTCTCTGGATTTTTTCTTGCTGTCCCATCTCCTATGCCACCTCAGCGGCACTGTACCCACGCCGGTCATTCCACACACACCCCCTCCCCCCGACAGCCCCAGCCCTCATCACCTGCAATCCACAGGGAGCTGTCAATGTCAAGACGTCAAGGGGGAAACCCACCAAAGGAGACACTGCACTGCTGCCGAGTCACTTCGGTGGTGTTCAGTGGGGCCTTTTTTGATCCAACATATGCAGGACAATGCCTACTAATTAAGCCCCTTAGTGACGACGATCATAGCATAGTCGCAAAGTCGGCGTGAGTGAGCTGTCCCTCCAGTGGGTGCCACCACGTCCGTCCAGCGACAGCCCCCATGAATTTGCCGATACCGGTGACCCCGACAGAATCAAACTAAGGCCATAGACATGGATTGGACATTAAAACTGAGGTCACCATGAAAGCAGGGCATGAACGGCCACAGAAGTTCAGACCTTTTTTTCATGCTAATCGATGAAAATGATTATGATAAAGGTTACTCAGGTTATGCTTCACTGTCATTTTCTTTGTCTTGTTATTTTTTTTTTCTTTTTTTTTCTTTTTCTTTTTTTTTTTTTTTTCGTATTTTTCTTTGTTTTTTGTTTTTTGTTTGTTTTTTTTTTTTTTTTTGTTGTTTTTTGTTTTTTTCTCGTTTTTCTCCATTCCCTTGATTTTCTTCTTCTTCTGTTTCCTTGGTATCCTCTCCTCTTTTTCTCCTCCTCCTCCTCCTTCTTTTCTCCTCTTCTTGTTGTTTTTTTTTCACGAAGAAACTATTGGCTGACATTTCTCTTGTCTGCATGGAGTACAATAGATGGTCAACATGAATACTGAAAAAAATGATGATAAAGAAAAATGAACCTAAACTTTTTCAAACTTTTACATTTACTAGATTTATATTAAACTGTACACAATGTGATTTGTTGCAGTGACAATAACAAGATAGCAAAATCTGACCTCTGTCCAGTACATGGTTTCCTCCACAGCGTCGTAATCCACCGCCATGGGCTGGTATAGAGTGTCATCCATAGGCACAATGTAATTGCTGACGGTTTCAACATCAAGGCGGTGAATTTTGCCTCCTACGTTGGACCCATGGATAGAACTGGTGATGAGGAAGAAGGGAGCTTGGAGATCTGTCCACAAGGAAATGATAATAATAATATTATTAAAGATAATAATAATAATAATAAGAAGAAGAAGAAGAAGAAGAAGAAGAAGAAGAAGAAGACGACGAAGAAGAAGCAGAAGAAGAGGAATAATGATGATGATGATGATGATGATGATGATGATGATGATGATAACAATGATAGTCCAAACATTACAGGTCAACCCAAAATTAATTTTATGGACCGTGAACTTTATAGTCAATAGGTTACAGTGCGTACGCTTTGAGGGAAAATATTCATTAGCAAGAACCACATTTAGTGGTGCACCTCAAGGTACCGTTTTTCCCCTCCCCTGTACTCTTTACACAAATGACTGTCCTGGTTCTTTTGTCACTCCTCTCATAAAGTACTCAGCACTTTCGAGAGGTGGAAAAGTTTTTGTACATGGTGCAAACAGAACTGTCTAGATTTGAATGTTAGTAGGACGAAGGAGATGGCAATAGATTTTTTGAAGAAACCCAGCTCCTGTCCCTCACTTATGTATCGAAAACACCAAACGTGTAAGTGAGTGTAAGTATCTGGGTATTATTTTGGATGATAAGCTGAATTTTTATGCAAAAACTCAATTTATCTACAAAATATGCCAATCTAGAATATACTGCCTTCAACGCCTAATAAAATCTTAAGGTGCTCAACCCCCTTGGGGAGCAACATCTGTTAAAAATATAGTATGATAAAAGGAAGTTTTAAAAATCAACAGATCTGTTTCGAGCCAGCGCTCTCGTCAGGATGGTTTTGGGGCGCCTACTGCCGGTGTTATATGGCCTGATGTCACTGTTTGCACGTGCGGATTGGCTGCACGTATTGTTCGGTTTTTTGGGGTTGTTTACAGTTCAGGGTGCGTTTGCTGACAACGATTTCCATTTGTGTGCCTGCAGTTGTTTACTATTTCTACTTTAGTATTTAGGGTTGCTAAGTATGGTTTGCATAGTATTAACATTTTTTTTTCTGTTGAACATAGGTTGCATCTTTTTGAAATGTTGTTGTATGGTGATGCCCCTTTTTATGATTTTCCAGGATATGTTATAGTTTATTTTTTTTGTCTTTAAGTCTCCAAATATATTTGCTCAGTTCTGTTTGTTTTTTGTATTTTTCTTTGTTGAATGACTGTTTATGGTTTGCGTATCTGGTTTTGTTTTGAAGTGATTTTCAGTGATCCCGCCTGGTGAATTTCAAAATGGAGGAAATTAATTTTAGACAATCGACAAAAAATATACCATTTTCCAACCCGCAGTTCTACTTAAAAAAAGATTAATAGAACAAACTGAAAAATTCGTACGAAACATGAGATGGAAAGCATTTTTCTTTCGAAACATGAGATGGAAAGCATTTTTCTTCCTGAATCCGAATGCAAAAAAAGAGGACAAAAACACATATGACTTCAAATCATGGCGATCTCCACCAGCCATAGATGAAATGAAATCTTTTGAGGATAAATGAAAAGAATGATAGCCAACATAGAATTCAAAAAATCAAACAACGATTTCCAAACATCATTAAAAAATGAAAAAAACAAATACAAAATGAAAAAAAAAAAATATTCGTGAAGGCTGACAAAACCAGTAATTACTACAAAATGGAACCAAACGAGTACTCACAACTTCTTGATAAAACATTCAGAAAAACTACAAAAAAGCTGATAAACCCACACAACACAACAACAAAAAAAAAAGAAAAAGAACTCGTACACCACATGGATCTAGGTGACAGGGTGGAAACAACTGCAATAAAAGAAGCCTTCATAACCCTTAAAGACCATAAACCCAATTTCCACAACAACCCAACATGTAGACTAATAAACCCATCTAAATCTGAACTGGGCAAAATAAGTAAAAATCTTAGAAAAAGCCATAAAAAACATAAAATCAAACACTGAATACAACCTCTGGAAGAACACATATGAAGTTATCCAATGGTTCAAAAACCTTAACAAACAGAAGAACACAGTATTCCATCACATTCGACATAGTAGACTTCTACCCATCCATAGACGAAGAGCTACTCACTAAAGCTCTGAAATTTGCTAATAAACACACAGACATAACAGGGTCAGAAATGGAAATCATTTTCCACACCAAGAAAACTTTACTCTACAGCAGAAATGATACATGGATCAAGAAAACGAATAAAAACTCAACATTTGATGTGACCATGGGATCGTATGACGGTGCCGAAACATGCGAACTAGTCGGACTGTTTATACTATCCAACATCCAAAAGCAACTCGGAAAACAAGTCGGACTGTACAGAGACGACGGCCTCGCCGCGCTAAACAACAATCCAAGAACCATTGAAACAAGAAAAAAGAACTATGCAAAATTTTCCAAAACCATAACTTAAAAATCACCATCGAAGCAAACAAAAAGGTAGTGAACTACTTAGACATAACACTTGACCTCAACAACCACATATATAAACCATACAAGAAACCTAATGACACACCCATATGTAAACATCAATGCAACCACCCACCATCTATACTAAAAACCATACCCAATGGCATAAACAAGAGATTATCTAATCTGTCACATAATGAAAGAGTATTCAACAATGCAGCAGCAGCAGAATACCAAGAGGCATTGCAAAAAAAGTGGTTACAGCTACAAACTACAATACAACCCAGATACAACATGAACAAAAAAAAAAAAAAGCAGGAAAGGAAAATCACATGGTACAACCCTCCATATGATGGACGAGTAAAAACAAACGTAGGAAAAGAATTTTTTTTCAAAATTTTGACAGCATCCTTCCCAAAAGAACACAAATTGTCCAAAATATTCAACAGAACACCATCAAACTATCATATTCATGCATGCCTAACCTTAAAAATATAATTGATTCATCCAACAAAATGAAAAAGCAACACAGCAAAGAAGGGTGAAGAAAGGAAATCCTGCAATTGTGCTAAAAAAGAACAGTGTCCCCTAAGCAACAAATGCCTCTATAACAACATTGTATACCAAGCCACTGTGACATCAGAAAATGAAAAAGAAACATACATAGGGATCACTGAAAATCACTTCAAAACCAGATATACGCAAACCATAAACAGTCATTCAACAAAGAAAAATACAAAAACCAAACAGAACTGAGCAAATATATTTGGAGACTTAAAGACAAAAAAATAAACTATAACATATCCTGGAAAATCATAAAAAGGGCATCACCATACAACAACATTTCAAAAAGATGCAACCTATGTTCAACAGAAAAATGGTTAATACTATGCAAACCATACTTAGCAACCCTAAATACTAAAGTAGAAATAGTAAACAACTGCAGGCACAAATGGAAATCGTTGTCAGCAAACGCACCCTGACTGTAAACAACCCCAAAAAAACCGAACAATACGTGCAGCCAATCCGCACGTGCAAACAGTGACATCAGGCCATATAACACCGGCAGTACTTCCTTTTATCATACTAACGACGACGACAACAACAACGATGATGATGATGATGATGATGATGATGATGATGATTGATGATGATGATGATGATGATGATATTACTAACAATGATAATGACGACAATCATAAAACAATGATGATGATTATGCTGACGATGATGAAGATGATAGTAATAAAAACAATCATAAAGATAATAGTAACAACCACAACTAAAAGGACAACAATAACAAACATAATAATAATGATGATGATGATAATAATAATATTATTAAGAATGATAACTATACTGATAATGATAATGATGATGATGATGATTATGATAGTAATAAAATCATATTGATAATAGTAACAACACACAACTACAACAAGAACAATAACAAAGATGATGATGATGAAATAATAACAATAATAATGATGATTGTAATAATAATAATAATAATGGTAATGATAATAATATAACAACAACAATAATAATAACAGTCACAATAACAACAGCAACAACATCATCATCATCATCATCATCATCATCATCATCGTCGTCGTCGTCGTCGTCGTTGTCGTCGTCGTCATCATAACAATAACAATGATAGTGATGATACAAATAAAAAACAATCATAACGATGATAGTAACGACCTCAACTACAACAAGAACAACAATAACAGATGATGATGATGATGACGACGGTGACGATGATGATGATAATGTTAATGATGGTGATGATGATGATGATGATGATGATGATGATGATGATGATGACGATGATATGATATGATGATGATGATGATGATGATGATGATGATGATGATAGTAATACTGATGATCATGGTGATGATGATGATGACGACAACGACGACGATGGTGATGGTAGTACTGATGTATGATGATGATGATGATGATGATGATGATGATGATGATGATGAAAAAGCATCATTCAAGAATCATATACCCTGGGCCCTGCGTGCTTGTTGTCCATATCAACCCAGATCACGATGTCTTCTGTAGTGGCGATTTTGCTTCCACCTGCATCTGAATTTCTGCGTTGGCTTTTGCCCCCTGACCATTCACATACGTCTTCCAACCTTTGGTGCTACGATATGGCAGTATGGTAGACGTGCATGAAATACTCATGGCAGTTTTTCTTTTCCTGTGTAAAGGAATTTTCTTCAGGTCTGTATATCATTTTCTATTTGTCTTATCTATGTTTAATTGACGTGCACGAAATGCTCATGGCATTTTTGTTTTTACCATGTAAAGGGATTTTCTTCAGGACTGTTTCTTGTGTTGTTTGACTTATCCTTGGCGTTTTTTTTAACGTTGTATACGAGAGCCTTTCATTTTTTTTGGCTGCCATATACAGTGGGTACTGGGAATTATTAACTGCTTGAAAGCAAGCCTTTACCTGCTCACGTTTGTATCTGACGTTCATTGGGTAAAACAGGTAACACAATGTCAGTTGGTATCTGATAAAGAAACAGAACAGAGAGAATGGGATTGGGAACGAAGAACAAACGGGCCTGGGGGATAAGAACAAAGAGGAACAAACGGGCCAGGGATAGGTAAAGAGGAACAAACGGGCCAGGGATAGGGAAAGAGGAACAAACGGGCCAGGGATAGGTAAAGAGGAACAAAAACGGGCCAGGGATAGGGAGGAAAAAGAGGAACAAACGGCCAGGGATAGGGAAAGAGGAACAAACGGCCAGGGATAGGGAAAGAGGAACAAAACGGCCAGGGATAGGGAAAGAGGAACAACGGCCAGGGATAGGGAAAAGAGGAACAAACGGCCAGGATAGCAAAAAAGGAACAAACGGGCCAGGGATAGGGAAAGAGGAAGAAACGGCCAGGGATAGGGAAAGAGGAACAAACGGCCAGGGATAGGGAAAAGAGGAACAAACGGCCAGGATAGCAAAAAAGGAACAAACGGGCCAGGGATAGGTAAAGAGGAACAAAACGGCCAGGGATAGGGAAAGAGGAACAAACGGGCCAGGGATAGGGAAAGAGGAACAAACGGCCAGGGATAGGGAAAGAGAAACAAACGGCCAGGGATAGGGAAAAGAAGAGGGAAACAAACGGCCAGGATAGCAAAAAAGGAACAAACGGGCCAGGGATAGGTAAAGAGGAAGAAACGGCCAGGGATAGGGAAAAGAGGAACAAACGGCCAGGATAGCAAAAAAGGAACAAACGGGCCAGGGATAGGGAAAGAGGAAGAAACGGCCAGGGATAGGGAAAGAGGAAGAAACGGCCAGGGATAGGAAAATAGGAACAAACGGCCAGGGATAGGGAATGAGAAAGAAACGGCCAGGGATAGGGAAAGAACAACAAACGGCCAGGGATAGGGAAAAAGAGGAACAAACGGCCAGGGATAGGGGAAGAGGAACAAACGGCCAGGGATAGGGGAAGAAAGGAAGAAACGGCCAGGGATAGGGGAAGAGGAAGAAACGGCCAGGGATAGGGAAAGAGGAACAAACGGCCAGGGATAGGGAAAGAGGAACAAACGGGGCCATCATGAGGAGAAAAGAGACAAAACGGATAGCTATGGACACAAAGAGACACTGAAGATATATACATACTATATATATATATATATATATATATATATATATATATATATATATATAAACAAAAAATCGTACCGACCTGCGGTAAATATCGCTCTGAAGCCACGCCTGGTTGTACTTTCATCGGATATAAATTGGATCCACATCTGATTGCCGAAAGTTCTCCTGGTTTTAGGAAGCGACGTGCCGCAGAATTCATCAATCATAGGGGATATTGCATCTCCATCCCGAATCTGCAAGTTGATACACAGGCACACGTAAAGCGCATCTTGAAATACGCCTACAGAATGCGTACATAGTTTCTGTATTTTATACAATAATGTAAATGGCGATGACGAGTGATAAAAACAATGACAATGAAACGTTTAAATGTGATGATGATTATGCTGACGATGATGAAGATGATAGTAATAAAAACAATCATAAAACGTTTTTTAAATGTGAGAAAGGCAATGGGCCCTGATAATATCTGTGGAAAATTGTTGAAGGTGTGTGCTTCTCAGCTCTCCTATGTTTACAGTCGTTTGTTTACCTGGTCACTTAGAGAATGTATAATTCCTGTTTTATGGAAAAATGCCCATCATGCTTTTTTCACACCTCGAAAAACCTGCCTCCTTTGTACGCATTCTCTTTATTGATTTCTCATCAGCATTCAACACCATACAACCACATCTGATGGCAAAGAAACTCATTAACATAAATGTGGGTAACAAGCTCATTCTTTGGATAATTGATTTTCTTACACAGAGGACACAGTCTGTTCGATATCAAAGTGTTGTTTCGTCTTCCAGAGTCATTTCAACTGGCGCACCCCAGGGTACTGTTTTATCACCAGTGCTTTTTTTTACTCTGTACACAAATGATTTCAGGAAGTGATTCAACTTTGTACATTAAATATTCAGATGACTCAGCACTTGTAGATCTTTCCAACTCTGATTCTGTTTACTTCAAGGAGGTTCAAAGATTTGTTGACTGGTGCGATCATAACTATCTTGATCTGAATGTAACAAAAACGAAAGAAATGTTGATTGATTTTAGAAGAATCCAAAAGCTGTACCACCACTTTTTATCAAAGGTGCTGAAGTAGAACGTGTTGAATCATACAAATATTTAGGAACTTTTATAGATAATAAGCTGAATTTTAAATCCCATGTTGAGTATGTCCACAAAAAATGTCAAACCAGATTATATTGTCTTCGCAAGCTGCGATCATTTCATGTGAATACTGACATTCTTCGGACATTTTTATTCATGCTTCTTGGAATCTGTTCTAACTTTCTCATTTATGTGTTGGTATGGTGGGTTGACTGTGAAGAGCAGAAATGTGCTTGAGAAAGTGGTGAACGTGGGAGGGAAAAATCGTTGGTGAGAGAGACAAAAAAGTCTGAGTGAGCTATATAGGTGCCGTGTTAGTTGTAAAGCGAAGAAGATTACGTGTGACCAGACCCACGTCCTTGCAAATCAGTATGACCTTCTTCAGTCAGGACGAAGATATCGATCGGTTAAATGCAAGTGTCAGATTTAAACAAAGTTTTATTCCCCTGTCCATTGATTTCTTGAACCGAGAAGATGTTTAATTGAAATCCAAATTCCTCTATATGAATGTATGTCATATATGTGAGAAAATGGGTAATGTGGCTAAAACACACAAACACACGATTCGAAACAGAATATGGCAGACTCAATACATTGACTGCTGGGGGCAGAAAGATCCTATCTGTTCTTCTGAATGGCAGCTTCAGGATACTGCGTTCTTCTCTGGTCCCAAAGTGCTTTTGTCACAATACCGTTCACTTCAAGAACCGAATAAGGAATATCACATAAAACTGTATTCGATTTGCACATTGAAGCCTCTTCAATAAAACTATGCAGATAAGGTTCATTTTAAGTGAAAATCAATTCTTTAACAAGAGAAGCAAGCAAAAGTGAATTCTCATTTTTAGTAATATTACCATAGGAATAGATTATATCTGTTTGCTTTCATCAACCAAAGGGGGAAAGAGTATCTGGTCATTTTAACAATGTCGTCAAAGGAAAAGTCGTATGCATGTAAAAGAGGAGAGACACATAATCCGGTAATGAATTTTATGCTGCTTTATTCCGTTTCTCTCTAGAAACGTAGTTGCTTTCATCAAGTTCAGAAGTAACACACACACACACACACACACAGACACGCACGTGGACAACTGACACAGGATGACTACATAGATCGTACTGTTACGCGTGCGAGTCTTCCAACACACAAACGCAAACGAAATCATAACATCGGCCATCGCAGTGCCCGCCATTCTGCTCATTTCTCACTCCCAGAAGTAGAACTGAATCGCCCTCTAAGCTAATGATACTGCAGAACTGGTGTGTATTTCCAAGTTTCTTGAGTGGTCAAGTCTACAAGTAGTCTTTAGGGCACCAGCTGCCATAATCAGCTTGTGCGGTCAGTGATGTCGATGATTTGATCACACTAAAGCATACAGCATTTGTGGAAAAGTGTATGTATGTATGTGTGTGTGGGTGGGGGGGGGGGGGGGTGGGGGGTGGGGGGTGGGGGGGGGGTGGAGTGGGGATGGGGTTGGGGGGAAGGTGAGGAGGTGATGGGGAGTCGGCCCTCTCTCATTCCCATCCAGAGTGAGTGAGTATGTCATCATCTTACATGAAAAGACTGAAACTGCACAAGCCCCTAATTTCTCCAGCTCTATGAACACATGTCTAACTTTTACTCAAATCTCCCAACACACCCTGCAGGTGTCTGTATCTTTCAGGCCTGGTTGATGCCAGCAGTTACACATACTGAACACCACCAAAAAGTGATTCCACAGCAGTGCTGCACCTCCTCTGGTGGATTATCCTATGAAATGATATTGCTAGCTGTATGTGGACCAGTTTACCTTGTGGCAGACCGAGTGTGAGCGAGGGATCGTGTACGGTGGAACCAAACAAGCAGCATGTAAGAAACAAACTACGGAAATGACACTGCAGGAAAGAATAGGTGACAGACATAAATTCTAACAAACCAATTGGTTTTCTATTATTTTCCGAAGAAACTAACGATTAAACTGCCCTAAATTTAGTTAAAAACAAGGCAAACAAACAAACAAAAAAGAAACAAAAACAAAACAAAGACGGACAAAAAATAAAATAAAGTATAATGAAATGAATTAAAGTAAAATAAAAAAAGGAAAGAAAGAACAACCGCCGCAGTCACTTAATGTCACAGATTAGTAACGGTTCCTGGCATAGAGGGGCTGTCTAGCTTAACGATAAGCGTGCAGTAGAGTGCTGAAAATGACTTACCGGTTAAATACAAGTCAAAGATTAGTGTTTCATCACCACGTTTGAGGTATACCTCGGGTAGTTTCTATATCCGTCGATTAGACTCGATTGATCTTTTAGATCAGTACATGTTGTTGGTAAGTAAACTGCTCTTGCATTCATTTATTGATTAACTAAATTATTTACTTACTTGTTTATTCATCTTCTTTTAGTCATTTTATTCATTTAATCATTTATTCATCCAAGCATTCATTTATTAATATATTTATTCATTTATTTATTTATCTATTTACTTTGTTGAGGGAAAAACTTGTTACTCAGTGTCTTTCAGGTTGTAACGTGTAATACATAATTTAAAAAAAAATAAGCTACTCGTATGTATAAGCGTTTGAATCTCAGGTTTCAGCCATTGATAGAGTTGAGGTGACGTGTGGATGAATTCATGCTATCACAATTTACCATAAAGCATGCCTTTTCTGCCATGCTTTCTGAAAACGTATGGTTATGGCGATTTTTAATAAAGCTAGAATACGTAAAAATATCATACCTTCACTGCTACGAATCGAAAAACCAACCCATCTTAAGGGTAAAAAGACTAGGAAACAACATACAGGCTGGTATACACATCTTGGTAAATAAATAAGTAAATAAATATGCATCAATCATCAATCAATCAATCAATCGATCAAAAATGAACCAATCCACCAAAATAATGAATTGAAAATATATAAAAAAAAAAAAAAAAAACAAACAAACAAACAAACAAACAAAAAAACGAAATAAACTCACCTTCACGTAGTCATAATCGCAACTGCTGTGAGGTTCAAGGTCAAACTCAGTAAAGTTCAAGGTGATCTGATAGCCGGCGGGCGCCGTGATGACGTAAACACAGTTCAGATCATTGGTGTAGTTGCTGGGGAAGTTAGGAGACTGGACAGTGCCTGACAGGGCTGTCGTGGTCCATCCACATCCTGGGCAAAAACGAGATACAATTTGGACTGAAAGATCCCCCAAATCTGCCAAAAGAAGATACAGTGTGGACTGAAAGATACAGTTTGACTGAAAGATCCCCCAAATTTGCCAAAGGAAGAAAGGACTGAAAGATACAATTTGGACTGACTGAAGATCCCCCAAATCTGCCCAAGGAAGATACAATTTGGACTGAAAGATCCCCCACTGCCAAAGGAAGATACAATTTGGACTGAAAGATCCCCCAAATCTGCCAAAGGAAGAGACAATTTGGGCTGAAAAGATACAGTTTTGACTGAAAGATCCCCTAAATCTTCCAAAGGAAGATACAATTTGGACTGAAAGATCCCCTAAATCTGCCAAAGGAAGGTACAATTTGGACTGAAAGATCCCCCAAATCTGCCAAAGGAAGATACAATTTGGACTGAAAGATACAGTTTTGACTGAAAGATCCCCCAAATCTGCCAAAGGAAGATACAATTTGGACTGAAATATCCCCTAAATCTGCCAAAGGAAGAGACAATTTTTGACTGAAAGATCCCCCCAAATGTGCCAAAGGAAGATACAGTTTGGACTGAAAGATACAGTTTTGACTGAAAGAACCCCCAAATCTGCCAAAGGAAGATACAATTTGGACTGGAATATCCCCTAAATCTGCCAAAGGAAGAGACAATTTTGACTGAAAGATCCCCCAAATGTGCCAAAGGAAGATACAGTTTGGATTGAAAGATACAGTTTTGACTGAAAGCTCCCCCAAATGCGCCAAATTTAGATACAATTCGGACTGAAAGATCCCCCAAATGTGCCAAAGGAAGATAGAGGTTTGACTGAAAGATCCTCCAAATGCGCCAAATTTAGATACAATTCGGACTGAAATATCCCCCAAATTTGCAAAAGGAAAATACACTTTTGACTGAAAGATCCCCTAAATCTGCCAGTCATGACACAAAGTTGACTGAAAGATACCCAAGATCCGCCGAATGAAGATACAGTTTTGACTGAAAGATCCCCCAAATCTGCTGAATGAAGCTACGGTTTTGACTGAAAGATCAAGAATCTGCCAAATGAAGATACGTTTTTCTTATCTTCATCATCATTATATATTCATCATATTATTATCAGAATCATCAGAATCAGAATCATCATCATCATCATCCTTCTTTTTTTTCTAATTGTTGTCGTTGTTGTTGGTGGTGTTAATTTATTAACTAATTAATTCATTTATCGCTATAACAATTCTTCATTCAATTTATGCGGCAAACGGTTTCGTGAGGTGAACCCCAAACTGTAGCTACACGAGGTACAGATCTGTTTTCAACGAATTATAGCCAGTTTCGTGAAGAGAGGAGAGAGAGAGAGAGAGAGAGAGAGAGAGAGAGAGAGAGAGAGAGAGAGAGAGAGAGAGAGAGAGAGAGAGAGAGAGAGAGAGAAGAGAGAATTACATCAATGTAAGACAGTAGACTGCTGTTTAGCAGCAACAAAGGCCCATCACACTTGTCATCACCCTTCCCAAGGTATTCGTATGTCTAAGAGGCGTAAGGGGTTTACAAGGGTAGTAGCCTATACTGATGCCTTTTTTCCATTCTAGTCCCCATGTATAAAGACTGAAACCATTGGATGCATGCATTGACAAGTTCTTGAGCCAGTGGGATATCTAATCAGTAAGGACAAAAGTTGTGGGGCCTACCTAATCCATGATCACCTTTCTTGACGTTGAATTTGACACCACACGCAGCATGTTATCCTTCGACAAAGGCAAATCCCATCGGCTTCATCTAGCTAGCAGCGTGTGCACGATTTTAGCATGATTGTTGATTTGGGCATATCAGGCGATCCGAGAAAAGAAGGTCGTTTTTTTTTGTTGTTGTTGTTGTTCGCGCTTATTGGGTACCCTGAAGTTTCTAAACAACAGCAACAACCACCAAACACCCCACCCACTCACAAAAATAAAAAGCGGAAGAAAAAAAAGAAAAAAAAAGTGTTATAAAGCCCAACTATTAAATGACTTTCAAAGTGATGCTCAATGACAGCTTTCTTCCTAACGTGTGTTTCATGGCACAGCGAAGTAAATCGACAATGAAGGAGTGCCTGTACATGTTGATGCACTGAATGTAGTAGCCAGAGCTTTCTGGCAGGGCGAGTGGAATTATACAGGGTTTACCTCTGGCCTACTTGCAGCGTCCACTTTCCATGTCGGTTTAAAGAACTATGTGTGGAACTGCGGGCTCAGGAGACTTCGAGGCATCTACGGGAGGAAATAACAGTGATGATGCATACCAACAACATAGTCACAAATCTGACGGTTAACAAAAACGATGGAGTAGAAATGAATATATGACCTGTCTGTGGCGAAAAATGGCGTGGTCGTGCGCGTAGTGGGATCATTCACAGGAAATCTTAAACTAAGGCAGAGAACTGTGAACGGTAAATAACGGATATGTAGGGCAAACCTTGTTCCAATGATGAAATACGTACACGGCCATGACTCCACGAACGCTGCTTACGACACCGAATGGCCTGGTAGAAATAAAAACACACAGCACACAGAACAAACAAGGAGACATTCTCCCAAAAAGGAGGTTCCAAAGTTTGCCCATGTACCCTGTACCGGACACATCTACACAGCAACAACTGGAGAAAGGACCCAACACAATTAACAGGTAGTCAAGACTGGCGCAGCCATTTCAATCTTGAATATAGCCAGACAACACACAGACAAATAGTAACAAATACATATAACCTCGATTTGATTGGTATGAACGAAAAAAAAAAAATTAATATGCGACAGAGAATTGTGAACAGTAAATAAGGAGCAAGTAAGGTAACTCTTGCTCTCATGATGAAATACATATATGCCCACAGTTCCACGAATGCCGCTTACGACACCGAATCACCCAAGCAGAAATGACAGTACATAGCACACACAGAAAAAATAAAGAGACACCCCTCCCCGCCCCCCTCCGCCATCCCCCCCCCCCCACTTCCCCGAAAAAAAAAAGGATGTTCCAAGTTTGCCCGTGTACCCTGTACTTCAGTAAAGACTGTGCTTGTAGCAGGTGCTGTTCATATCTTGCCTGATCGAATATGAGGATTGCGTGAGAAAAGGAAAAGACATACAACCTGATCAACTGGTTTTGTCATTGTCACCGCAGTATCATACCACTCTCGTGAGTGTGTGTGTGTGACGACATGTCCGTTGAATTTGCCCTATTTTTGTAAGCCAGGCGCAGTGCATGAGTCAGTAAGTGAGTCAAACAAAACAAAACAAAACAAAAAACGAAAAAAAAAAAACACAAAAACAAAACAAAACAAACAAACAAAACAAAAAACCCCCAGCTCGATGTGGAAGTGCAGCATTCGCAGATAGCATCATCGACATTTCTTGTTTGTTTGTTTGCTTGTTGTGTACCTGCTGGCACGGCCCAAGAGTGTGCGTGCAAAATGCGTTATGCAAAATGAGTGTGACCGCATAAAGATGGGGAGGAAGTGGGGAGAGTGGGTAGGTGGGCGAGGGGGGGGTAGGGGGGGGGGAGGGTTGCTATGTTTTTTGTGTGTAAGGGTATTAATCCCACGGTATAAGACGAACTGTTGGTGGTGCACTTTACTGTGTAGATAACAAAGTGGAAGAACATATTGCTAGCACATGGTTTAAGGCAGTGTGTGGTTATGTCAGGCTGTAGTTTTGTACACGAATTCAAAAGAAAGACTAATATCATGTTTTGAACAAACACTGGCATGAAATGGATAGAATCTGGTGATAAATATCGGTAGTGGTTCTCTTTAATACTGAACGGTTTATAACGTCGTTAACAAACAAAAGTTTCAGTAGTAATTTATTAACGTTTGGTACAAGAATGTATGGTTACAAGAACCACAGACATTGGCTTATGACTGAAGAATCGCATAAAAGAGGGCGTAAGTACGAAGACCGTTTTTTCTCATTTACTTAGAAATCACATAACCCCCCCCCCCCCCCCCCCTTTTCCCCCCAAACATTTGTCAACCGAGAGAAAATCCAGTAAAACAACTGACATCTTCAAGCGAGATGTCAACAATCAGAAGTTTGTCAATCTGCATTAGGTAGGCTCTAGACAAGGGAATTCAGATACTATGCCGGGTCAATAGCGTTGATGGTGGTTAGTGATGCCACTATGTACACTCTGTGTTACACGTTACACATCCCTTACATGTTTTCACTGAATGCACAGGAAAATGTTGTGTTCACGTCAGAT
>JADBJO010002631.1:235000-237500 GCA_016801955.1 Conus betulinus
GATTCGAATGTACAGAATCCAAATCTAAATTTTAATCTGTCAGTTTTACACTCTTGCCTTCTTTCGAAAAAAAAAATGTCTAAATTTGCTCTCATCTATTGCTTTTTTCTAGCTTTTTTTTTTTTTTTCTTCTGTGTACTTTCCTATTTTCATCGTTCTCCTTCTTTTGGACAACTGTGGGGCATGTGACATTGTCCATCACTGTGTTCTTTCTAGGCTTGAAATCCGTCGTTGGCTGTCGTTGGCTGTCGTTGACAGCAGTGCTTTCAGTCATACTTGGGTAACATGCCCGTTAGGTCTCTTTTGATCGTTTTTTTTTTTTTTTTTTTTTTTTTTTTTGGTCAGATTCCTCCATCTTTTGGTGTTCTCCGAGGCACAGTGCGGGTCCCTGTGTTGTTCCTCCTCCTCCTCCTCTTCTTCTTCTGCTCCTCCTCCTTCTTCCTCTTCTTCTTCTTCTTCTTCTCTGTCTCCTTCTCCTCCTCCTCTTTTTTCATTTTCTTCTTCTTCTTCATCTCTTCCTCCTCTTCTCCTCCTCCCCCTCCTCCTCCTTTTCCTTTTCTTCTTCTTCTTCTTCTTCTCTCTCTCTCTCTCTCTCTCTCTCTCTGAATCACGATTCCTTAGGCAAGCCATTTCTTAAGTAAGTCTTCTTGTTTTGTTTCTGTTCCTTCTCTGTCTATGGTCTTCAAATCTGGAACTCCCTTCTATTCAACATTGGACATTCCACATTCTGTAGCATCTTACAAACCCACCTTTAAAACATATTTTTTTTTTCTTTTTCAAAACAGTTTGTCCAGATCCAGAATCTTCCTACTGATTTGTGCTTTGTTCTCGTGTCCATTTGTATGACGATTACGAACAGAGCCCTTGAGTATGCATTTGTGTGTGTGAGAGCGAATCTTTGCGAACTTGAAGCTCCTAGATCCATAAGTAAGAAGGTACATATGATAAATGCCAGTCACTATCATTACTGAAATCTGTCTCTGTCTCTCTCTCTCTCTCTTCTCTCTCTCTCTCTCTCTCTCAGTTCGGTAGCCCTCCCTTGCATGGCGCCAGCAAGACGGCCTTAAAACGGCGGAGGAGAAAAGTGATATTTCACAAACCAGTTGTTCAACATGCCAGTGGTTTTTTGTTTGTTTTGTTTGTGTTTGTTTTCCGCTTCCTATAATCAAAGGGTCTTCTGCTGAACACACTTAAAAGGAAAGAAATGTCACTGTCTTCTTTCAAACACAATGGCAGAGACCACCACCCAACACCCACCTGTTCTGCTTCGACTTTTACAAGTGGCGAGCCAGTCACACACCTCGCTCATCGTGACAGTCTCGTGTTCCGACAGAAGTGTCCCTTCACAGACATCGAGAGAGAAAGGAAACGAGCCAAGGCACATAGAAATTCAAACAGCACACTTCCCCGAAGCTGGAGTATGGCTGCCTTAATGACGGGATGAAACATGGTCATACACACAAAACTCCACTCCCTTTGTTGGGCAGATGGGATTAATACCTGCCTGTCCATACAGGGAGTGTCCGCAGGAGTGTCAGCCTGCGTATACAGAAGAAGAAGAAGAAGCAGAAGCAGAAGAAGACAATAGCACAACATCAAATGGCATGCAAGGTCTTCTTCTTTCTTCTCGCCTCCTCTCTGCAGCGTGACAATGTTTTCCGACCGAAGTGTCCTTCACAGACGTCGGGGAAAAAGGAGATGAGCCAAGGCACATAGAAATTCAACAGCACGACATCAAATGGCATGCAAGGTCTTCTTCTGGCCTCTGTGGTGTCTTCTTTCCGCGCACCCCATTCTCAGTTAACATCACAATACACAAAGGACCCCCCCCCCCCCCCCCCCTTCCCCCGCCGCAGACTTTTAATAACAGCACTTTCAGCGCCCATTTAGGTTCAGCACCAACCGAACACCAGCCTGTACGTACAGCACAGAACACAGGTGACGTGGTAGACTGGCTAACAGAGGCTGTGGAGACGGTAGTGGGGAATGTTACCGATGATGATGATGATGATGATGATGCTGTCGGGCAACGCTAAAAGTCATGTTGACACTGTTAGCGGGCGACCACAACCAAGAACGTGCAGTAGTCTGCACACAGATTTACCACCACCAACCCCCGCTCAGCCCCCCCCCCCCCCCCCCCCCCCCCCCACACACACCCTACAGATGAGAAGGAAGAAAACACACTGCTACTGCTGACGAGGAATTACTCTGGGGGGAAAAAAAGCAAGCAAGCAAACAAAAACAACAAACACAACGATTAAACTTTGCCGAACTAATCTGACGAGCAAAACGAAACATCCCAAAACACCGATCGTGGCTCGTTAAAAAAAAAAAAAAAAAATCACTATCTACCAACACACTGACTGACCTTGCACGCGCAAACAAGGAGGACTGTCCCGGTCTGAAAGCGGACGGGTGTGTGTGTGGGGGGGGGGGGGGGGGGGGGGGGGGGGGGGGGGGGGGAAGGATGGAAATCTTGAGCAGGACACATCGTGAC
>JADBJO010002631.1:242500-258287 GCA_016801955.1 Conus betulinus
CACACACACACACACACACACACACACACACCCAGCACACACACTGTATACCTTTTCATCTTTAGGTAAACAACAGCCCTCCTTTTCCCATCTCTTATACCACCACCAATCCCCCTCTCACTCTCCCCCCCCCCCTTTTTTTTTTAAAGCAGCTGTTCAACCATCTCTTTCTCCTTGTAAATAATGCCCACCTTTTTCTTCTTTGCCTTTTCCTTTTTGTTTCCTCTTGATTACTTCTCACTGTTTTTTTTTTTTTTTTTTAGTTTTACCTCTGTCTTGGTTTTGCTCTCTTCTTTTCTTTTTTTTTTTTTTTACTTTTCTCCCATGAAGAAGGGCCTCGGGGCCCGAAACGTCGGGGAGAGAAAATCTCACCTTTAGGACCAGCCACCACATTCAGGTCAGTTTGACCCCTTTTTTTCCTCCTATTTCAAGTCCTGCAGTCAAGATTTCCTCTTCAAACAAACAAAAAATAATAAAACCTTGAAGCCTGTTGTAAAGACACTGGTGAAGAGGAGTATGTGTGTGTGTGTGTGTGTGTGTGTGTGTGTGTGTGTGTGTGTGTGTGTGTGTGTGTGTGTGTGTGTCTGTGTCCGTCTGTGTGTGTGTGTGTGTGTGTGTGTGTGTGTGTGTGTGTGTGTGTGTGTGTGTGTGTGTGTGTGTCCCTGTGTGTGTGTGTGTGTGTGTGTGTGTGTGTGTGTGTGTGTGTGTGTGTGTGTGTGTGTGTGTGTGTGTGTGTGTGTGTGTGTGTGTGTGTCCCTCTCTCTTTCTGTGTGTGTGTGTGTGTGTGTGTGTGTGTGTGTGTGTGTGTGTGTGTGTGTGTGGCGTGTGTGTGTGTGTGTGTGTGTGTGTGTGTGTGTGTGTGTGTGTGTGTGTGTGTGTATGTGTGTGTGTGTGTGTGTGTGTGTGTGTGTGTGTGTGTGTGTGTGTCCTCTCTCTCTCTCTCTCTCTCTCTCTGTGTGTGGTGTGTGTGTGTGTGTGTGTGTGTGTGTGTGTGCTGCCTCATCTTCTACGCTACTTCAGTGGTATCATTCCGGCACCATTGTTAATTCTGGCTGCCCACTGGGAACCAGCTACATACCAGCAGTAGCTGGACCTGTTGCAGCCGTGGGACCAGCAGCAGTGCACGTGGAACAATCATCATCAAATTGTTATCAGGCAACCCATTAGAGAAGACACTGCACTGCCGCCAGGGCGCTTCAGTGGTGTTCAGTGGTGCATTTTCTAATCCGGCATATGCAGGATATCACCTGTTGTTGTTTTTTTTTCCTCACCTTTTTTTGTGGGTCCTCCATCCTTCCATTTTTTCCCGCTTTTTTGTTTTTTTTTGTTTTTGTTTGTTTATCAACTCTCATTCACCTTGCAAATCTGTATGTTGTTTTTACCAACGGTCATTGGCATATGAACTTTAGTATTTAGTGTTTTATACAGAGCGTGTGGGTTTATTCATGTACTAATGTTTGGTGCACTGACTCAATTCATTCTCTTTGTAGATGCAACAACAAACAAAAAAAGAGCATGAGAGAAAGAAAGAAGAATAGACAAAAACAGACAGACAGAGAAAAACGAAGGAAAGAAAGAAAGGAAGGAAAAAAGAAAGGGAGAAGAAACAGGAAGAAGACAAAAACAAAAGAGAATTCATAGCTGTGTAAAAACAAACGAAATAACGAAATGAATACACAGTTATTTAGCGAAGGACACCACCTGTTAATGACGATAACATTGTATGTTTACGAAGCAGTGGATTTTTAATTTTTTTTTTACGCTAGGTGATGAGCATTAGGATGATGAAGATGATGCTGTAAGGTTCCAGTCGAGTCAGAGACTACACGAAAGGGCTAAATTAAATGTTTCCATTCATAGCATATACCGGTGTCAACCAGGACCGAGAGATACTGATACTTGCAGGTTTGGTCGGGAAAATTGAGCAACACGCCCACAGCTGTCCCTCCTCGGCGGATGAAAATCGACTGTAAGGTTCTAGTCTTCCAGTTTGAGCTCATAGCACACTCAGTCCAGACAGCAGCCGGCTGGAGCAGAAATGATAAGCAAATGAATTGATAAATAGATAAACAAATAGATAAATAAATAGATGAATAAATAAATAAACAAAATATTGAATAAATAAATAATAGACGAATAAATACATAAGTAAATAAATAGTACAAATCCCTCGAATAAATGGTTTTCAATGAGAATCAAACCCTACGGGTTTCCCAACCTTCATTCGCGACGCGAACATCTCAGACACAGTGGACGATTACACTGATAACTGACTTACAGTTCTCTCTACTCCGTGTAGACAGACATCTGACACGTGAAAGGAAATCTGAAATGACACCCAATCACCTGACAGAAACAACAAGAGAGAGCTCACAGAACAAACAAGGAGACATCCCAGAAAAAAAAAGGAGGTTCAAAACTTGCCAGTATATGCCTGTACCTGACACACTTACACAGCAACAACAACTGGAGAAATGAACAAATACAACATTCACTGGTTGTTCAAGACTGGCATAGCCTTTTCGATCCTGAATAAGAGTCAAACAAACACAACGGGCACACGTGTAACAAATACAGGTAACCTGGGTGTGATTGTCGTCAGCAGCATACGTTTGGAGTTACGGGCGAGTTACCCTATCTTATATATGGCTTAGCGAAAGAGAAGCCAGTCCATGACGGAGTACACCAACACAGAGGTAAGAGGGCCGGGAGTAATACCGCTAACACGCTGCGGATCTTACGATGATCCCCAAGACAGACTCACGCACCTCTTCGCACTAACTAACGCACACACGTACAGGCATTTACATGCAGACACAGACACACAAACACACAAACACATACACACAATACTAAATAATCAATTAGGCGATGTCATGTGTAATACATCACAAGAGGTGCATTTTCTTTTCTTGTGTCCCTATCTTGTTCATTCTTTAATTAGTCGACTTAAGAACCACATGTTATTGCCTCTCTTTTTTTTCTATGTGTAGTCATTAACATCAAGTGATTTCTTACTCCGTAGTTAAAAAACCCAACACGGTAATGACAGGGAAATATCAGTGTCAACTCTCTCTCTCTCTCTCTCTCTCTCTCTCTCTCTCTCTCTCTCTCTCTCTCTCTCTCTCTCTCTCCCTCAGCCGGCTCTGTATTCTGGGGTGTGCTTTTGTTTGGTAGTGGTGTATATTATGTGCGCGCGCGCACATGTGTGTGTGTGTGTGTGCGCGCGCGCGCGCGCGCGTGCGTGCGTGCGTGCGTGCGTGTGTGTGTGTGTGTGTGTGTGTGTGTGTGTGTGTGTGTGTGTGCGCGCGCGCGCGCGCGCGCGACGAGTGTGTGTACATTTTCGTACTTGCTTGTGTGTGTGTGTGTGTGTGTGTGTGTGTGTGTGTGTGTGTGTGTGTGTGTGTGCGCGCGCGCGCGCGCGCGCGTGCTTCCATGTGTGTGTGTGTGTGTGTGTGTGTGTGTGTGTGTGTGTGTGTGTGTGTGTGTGTGTGTGCGCGTGTGTGTGTGTGTGTTCGAGTCTTTACCCCCACACAAATATATATTTGCACAGATACCCCACACACACACACACACACACACACACACACACACACACACACACACACACACACACACACACACACACACACACACACACACACACACACACACACACACACACACACACACACACACACACACACACACTCACTCAAACACAACTCACAAACCAAGACAGAGAGAACCGACTGAAGCTGTGTAGAAAAAAGAGAGAGCAGGGAAAGAGAACCTGACAGGCAGAGGGCAGGGGATAAAGGGGTAGGTGGGTGCTGATGGAGACAAAAAAAAAAAAACCCCCAACAAACTCTTATTCACTCCTTCAGAGCGATATTGTTAGATAACCCCCTGACATAGCTTCACTTGTGTGCAACGAACAGGAAGTAAATTTCAGCCTACGAGCAGGTACTATGTGGAAAGCCTAGGTTCGGACATTGTCTACTAACCTACCCTCCACGCTACTAATTACAGTAAAAAGGGGACAACGGTTTCCCACAACAACAACTTCAAACTTCAGCTGACGCGTGTCTGCTACTCAAAGCACTCCGGCTCTCTTCTTCTCCTGCACCGTCTGTCTCCTCCATATAGTGAGCTGGTCTCCTTCAGTTTTGGGGATACGTTGTGGCATGACCAGGATTCGCCCGAGTGCCGCCGCCACAGGGTGAGCAGGAAATATTTCAACCGGCTTTGGACATTCTCTACTAACATACCCTCCATGCTACTTCCATCTAGGAGAAGACCCACGCTTTCCCCCCCTACAACAGCTGCTTCAAAGTTCAGCTGGCTTCAGTGTTGGTGGGATTCTTTATGGCATCATCAGGATGGGCACCAGGTGGACAGTTGCTGCTGTGACAGCTCTTCTGGTTATGGCTGGCCTGTTCTGTCTCGGTACTGAAGGTAGGGGGTTAAGCGCGGCTGCTTTACTAGCGGCGTGTGAAAGTCGTTTGGCTGGCAGGATTGTGTGTGTGTGTGTGTGTGTGTGTGTGTGTGTGTGTGTGTGTGTGTGTGTGTGTGTGTGTTGGTGTTGTTTGTTGTTGTTTTCGTTGTTGTTGTTGTTGTTTTTGTTTGTGTTTTTTATTTGTTTTAACGGCTATGGCGTTTTCCTGAAGAGATAATGGTAATGGTGTCTCTCTCTCTCTCTCTCTCTCTCTCTCTCTCTCTCTCTCTCTCTCTCTCTCTCTCCATCTATCTGTCTGTCTATCTTTTTATCTGTCTGTCTAACTATCTATCTATACAGAGAGGGGTAGAAAAGTAGTGTGTGTGTGTGTGTGTGTGTGTATGTGTGTGTGTGTGTGTGTGTACGTGTGTGTGTGTGTGTGTGTGTGAGTGTGTGTTTGTGTACGTGCTTGAATGCGTGTGTGCGTGCGTGCGTGTGTGTGTGTGTGAGCGTGTGTGTGTGTGTGTGTGTGTGTGTGTGTGTGTGTGTGTGTGTGTGCCTGACTGCCTGCTTGCTGGTCTGCGCGCAGGCGCTCGCATGTGTGTGTGTGTGTGTGTGTGTGTGTGTGTGTGTGTGTGTGTGTGTGTGTGTGTGCGCGCGCGCGCGTGTGTGTCTGTATGTGTGTGTGTGATTGTGTGTGTGTGTGTGTGTGTGTGTGTGTGTGTGTGTGTGTGAGAGTGAGAGAGAGAGAGAGAGAGAGAGAGAGAGAGAGAGAGAGAGAGAGAGAGAGAGAGAGAGAGAGAGAGAGAGAGTGTTTGTTGAAGTATACTGTGTTCATTCGTTGAGGATCCTACACAAGAATAACAGACAACTGGAGGCAATGTGGTTGCCTACATTTGTTCGTTGCATACAGGCTTTTAATGCACACACACAGTACACATGCACACAATGGCAGAAAACAGGCAACTTGGCTGATGGTGTCTTATAGACAGACAGACAGACAGACAGACTGAAAAAGAGAAAGAACACAGAATGTTCAAGGTGTGCTCTGAAATTGCTGCAGGCTTACACACCGTGTTCTTAGTACACAAGAAGAGACGGGGACCAGTGCAACAGGCACTTGAGTCTTGCAGTTGTCTGCAGCTCCCTTTCCACACAACGTTTTCTCTCTCTCTCTCTCTCTCTCTCTCTCTCTCTCTCTCTCTCTCTCTCTCTAGCTTATGCTTCTTACAATCCATTATTCAAACAGTCAACTCAAAGCAACAGAGTGAGCAGCCTCAAAACATACACAGTATATGCGAAGGGTAGGTTCAAAACATAGAAAACTAAGCACTTTTTAAACGGAGTAACTAAAGAAAAAAGCTCGGTTAGTACGGCTTCCTTAAGCTGCGACACAGCGACTGAGACCAGAGGAGTGCCAAGACCTCAGATGCGTGAGTGGCTATAAATAGGACTTGCCAGCCGTGTGTTAGTGACCATGTCAACAATGGCTCTGTCCGACAGGGCGTTATACACACAGGTCAGAGTTCGGGGTTACCACAAAGGTCAAGTAGAAACAACAAAGTTTGAACACACAAAAATTGCCCCGGCTCTGTGAAAAAAAAAATGAATGTGAAAAAGATGCTTTTATCCTGGAATTTGGGGTCAGTAAATTAGTTCAGTGCCCTAGGTAAGCCAAAATCTCAGAATGATGCATGTGTTTCAACGTCATTGGTAGGGCACTAGGATTTGGGAGTGAAAAGTCTGGCAGACGACAGAAAAAACAAAGGGTCATGTAGATCGTGTTAGCACAGAAAACGAGACGGACATGAGACCTGCCTCAGAGTCAGGCATATCATGAGTCAAGGGCTGGACTGTGTGATAAATATGGTTTGGTATTGGCTGATCTGAGAAAAGCCAGGTGCAGCCTTGAGAATCGAGAAGCGTTTGGGGCCTAAACTGCAACTGTGGACTCGGACCTAAGGGTAACTCCCACTTCAATCTTCTTGTTTGTTCCCCTTTCGTTCTTTTTTTCTCGCGGCTGTCTATCTTCTGTGCCACCTTAGTGGCATTGTAACCATACGGTCCTATCATCTGTGTCAGCTTAGTGGCCCGTACCCACAGCACAGCGCCGGCCTAGCCACAACCGCCTGACCCGCCAGAGCCCGGCAGCGACTAATCCACAAGGGAGCAGCCAATGTTGCGAGTCGTCCAAGGGGGAGGCAACCCCGCGCGGAGGAAGACGCGGTGCCAACTGCTGGCCGAGTCACTTCGGTGGTGTTCAGCGGAGCCTGTTCTGATCCAACAAACGCAGGCACCACCCTACTGTGACAAGAATTGCTTGGACGCAGAGATCCTGGGGGGGCGTGAGTCGGATAACAGCTCGGCACAAGTCCGGCGTGACAGCCCCCATGATTTACCCTACGGAATCAAACAAAGCCATAGACCATTGGTACCTCAACTGGTACCAACGTGACACTCCTGTGTCAGAATATACGAAAAAGTCACGAGAATGACAAGAACAACGACACGCTATCCGTTACCCGGTAGTTAGTCCCAGTTTCAAGTTTCATCAAGGTGTCAATGCGTGCGGACTTGGCCCATATATACGCACACACCCACATTTTACCAAGGTTTTGATACCACACTGCGTCACGAGTTAAAGCTGTTGGATAATTGAATGAATGACCAAGATGATAGAGAATTACCAGCCGCTGTGGCAAAAGTGGTTAGCGTCGCGGACGGTATCCGGCTGGGAGTCGCGGATTCGATTCCCATCAGAAGTCATGTGGGATTTTCTGCCCCGACCGGCATCCTACCCAGAGGTGAGTTTGCTGCGGATTCGGCTGGGAAGACTGGGACACACGGGGTCGTCCGAGTTTCGATTCCACTAAACGGATGCGTTTTCGTGAGAGTGTTGCTCAAATTTTCGGACCAACCTGCAGTTGGTCTTAGGGTATCTCTTGGGCCGTGGTTGACTCGCCGGGATATATAGATGAGAAGAAGACGTAGAGTACAGCCTGTTCATGAAGTCCGAAATGGAAATCCGTAGCATCATCTGAATCATCCTCATTTCTCATCGATCAGCATGAAAAAAATAATGTCTCGCATCCTGTGACCGTTTCATGCCCTGCTCTCATGGTGACCTCAATTTCGATGTCCTCTCCACGTCTGTGGCCTTGGTTGGTTCCTTCGGGGTCACCGGTATCGGCGAGTCCATGGGGGTTGTCGTTTGGACGGACATGGTGACGCCCTCTGGAGGAGAGCTCACTCACGCCGGCTCCGCGACTATGCAATTATTGTCGTCAGTAGGGGGCTTAGTAGGTGGTGTCCTGCGTATGTTAGATCAGAACGGGCCACTGAACCTACCGAAGTGGACTCGGCAGCAGTGCAGTGTCTCCTCCGGTGGTTGCCTCTTGACGACTTGACATTGCTGCTCCCTGTGGATTGCCGGTGCTTGGGCTGCGGCGGGGCCCCCGGGCTTTGGCTGTGGACGGGATGTCGGAATGAACGGCGTGGGTGCATTGCCTCTGAGGTGGCGCAGAGGTTGGGACAAGACAAAAGAAGAAGAGAGAGAGAATGTAGGATGAGGGTGTCATTGGGCTACGACTTAGCAGATATCTGACAACAAAATGATTCCAACGCCCTGGTCAGTACGATATCAAATGCTTCCTGCTCTGGTCATCATAAACGTTTCCCTAACTGTAACATTGTGTAGCCGTATCCAGAAAGAAAATCAGACCTTCTTGCTCTGCTTGCGCAATTCTTGCTGTATCCATGGCCAGAAGTTTCAAAAGACGCAGAGATTATATCACACTTTACACGTTGCGTGTTATCCCCCGCCAGCCCTACATGCACTGAGGGTATTATGCTGTCATGAGATACCAGTTCCCCAACCCCCTAACCCCTCTCTTGCTGCGCCGACCTCCGACCCTGCTCCCTCCCCACCCACCCCCCCACCCCATCTGTTCACACAATCTCGTCTCTCCTCCCCCACCTCCTCCCTTTCCGGCGTCTCCCTGACCACCCTCTCCTCACCTGTTCCTTTTTCTTTCTCCCTACCGACTGTCTCGCCTTACTTCACTCTGTCTGTCTCTGTCTGTCTGTCTCGGTCTCTCTCTCTCCACTCTCCAGTTGGCGCATTTGTATAAAGCACGTTTCATGCCTTCTCTCAGCTAGCCCCCCCCCCCCCCCCTCACCAGGGGGGGGGGGGGGGGGGGGGGGGGGGAGAGCACCTAGCCACCGACCCCATCTGCAAACCCAAACCCATCTCATCCCCAGCCCAGCCCTCCGAGTGGTTTTCAAAGACGACGACGATATCCAATGATAGAATTTCCCAAGCGACACAGCTACCAAGCCATTGTATGCAAACGAACCAGACGGACGACCGATCCGCCCAGAGCGTAGTGTGTGGCAGAGAGAACCCTGAGTCCCACGGATCGTACCCATGTGCCGGCAGTCGGAGATTGTGTTATTCTCCACTTCCTCAGAACACACACTTGACAGGCAGGCCGCAAACCGTGCAAGAAGTAGTCCAGAGGACACCAACACACTTGCTGACCTCGGACCAAACCCCGTTCAGAGAGTAGATCCACGCAGTCACGCGTTCGTCAAGAATACCACCCGTTTGGTGCACGTGCGCGTGTGTGTGTGCGTTGATTGTTTGTGTGTGTGTGTGGTGTGTGTGTGTGTGAATGTGTGTGTGTGTGCGTGCGTGCGGGGTGTGTGTGTGTGTGTATGTAGTGTGTGTGTGGGTGTGTGTGTGTGTGTGTGTGTGTGTGTGCGCGCGCGCCCGTGCGTGTGTTTGTTTGTGTGTGTGCGGTGTGTGTGTGTGCACACACGTACAACAACACACACCCACACACAACACACACACACACACACACACACACGACACACGCAGGGCAACCTCATGCACCAATACATCTGCAGAGAGAAGACAGAGACAGAGTGCAGAGTGAGAGAGCCAGAGACGCGACACACACACACACACACACACACACACACACACACACCACACCCACGCACGCACGCACGCACACAACACCACACACGCACCACACCCACACACCACACACGCACACACACCAACACCCACACACACCACACATATACATATATATAGATATTATATATATATATATATATATATGTGTGTGTGTGTGTGTGTGTGTGGTGTGTGTGTGGTGGATGTGTGTGTTTAATGCACTAACAGCATAAACAACATTGTTTCTACAGTGATCCCAGTCCCCAGGAACGCAACAGAAAAACTACATTCTTGTGACTTCTTCTACGTGTTTTCAGTCGAAACTCTCCGTCAGTAAATAGAGCATTGTCTTATACGGTTTACATTGCACTTTAACAAAGAACCAACATTGTTCTTAGTAGTGGTTACAATCACATTAACACAAAAAGCAACATTGTTTCTCCTTGTGTGCGTGTGTGTGGTGTGTGGTGTGTTGTGTGTGGGAGTTCATAATAGAAATACAGACCAGAATTATGGCATGAGATGATCTACTGGACACCCTGAAGCACATTAAAGTGCACTCCTAGGGCACCATGTCATTGAAGCAGTCAGTTCAGTTCTCGTGGTTTACCACTCGCTGTAGTTCAAGAAAAAGCTGGCTGATTCGACTCGCCCGAGGGCTGTATGTAGCAAAAAACCTCCAACCAACACCCTCCCACTCCCACCCGCAACCCCTTACACTCCCCCCCCCCCCCACCCTACTCTCGCTAGCTCTCTCTTGCGCATGCCATGGTTTGACACACCCGACATAGCAGTGTAGACTGGGGTTTAGTGCTTTCAGTTTTCACGCTTAAACGCTTGTGATAAGAAAGGCAAGCGCCGTTTGGGGGCGTGGGTGAGAGGGGAGGGGGGAGTTTCGACAGGTTAGACAGCATAGAACACGTGAAAAGAGCACGGGACCTGTAGAGCAGGACGTTTGTGACACGTTCTCTCTCTCTCTCTCCCTCTCTCTCTCTTCTCAGACTCTTCTCTCTCTCTCTTCTTTTTCTTTTCTCTCGATTGATCTTGATCCGTTTTAGCATAGACCGTCACATAATATCAGTAGGGCCGCAAGACGAATGCAGTGCCATTTCAACCGTTTCACGGAATTGAAAAACTCTTATGGATATTATCACAGAGTTTTGTTTAATAAATGCAACAGTCTGTAGAACGTAGACAGTGAGGCACTCCCCCCCCCTCCCCCCGCTCCCCCGACCCCCCCCCCCCCCCCCCCCCCCCCCCCCCCCCCCACCCGTCCATCTTTTAACATGCTCCAGTGTCTATGAACAGTTTCTTTATTTCTCGACTGCTGCAGTGACAGGGAGTCTGAGATCAAGTCTGCTCCTGTTACTTTTTCCGTGCTTTATGTTGGCAGTGATAGTTTCCTGACACCATCAGCCAGCACAAAAGGGTTGGATTAGTCACAGCTGTGGAGGTGGAGAATGTTCGGTACTGCTTGATTTGAGATGGTTGTCATCCTCTGGTCCAGAGCGCTGCATACTTGTTGATCATCGTTTCAGTCTGACACAGGCACTCGCAAAAGTTTCCTTCACCTGCTCGTAATAAAACAAAAAAGATTAACAAAAATACACCACCTCCAAAACAAGCAAACGAACAAACAAACAATCAAAACAAATCCAACCAAACAAACAGAACAAGACAAACAAGCAAACAAACAAAACAAGAATTTCGATGGTGCTATCTGCGCATGCTGCACTTCCACATCGAGCGTTTCTTTTTTTTTTTTTCTTTTTTTTTTTTTTTTTTACAGTTTAATTACTAACTCATCGCTACTCCATCTGGCTTACAAAAACAGGGCGAATTCAGTGGACAAATTTTCACACACACACACACACGCACGAGAGTGTTTACGATACAGTGGTGACAATGACCAAACAGTTGGATCAGGTTGTATGTCTTTCCTTTCTCACGCAATCCTCATTTTTCACCAGACAAGATATTAACAGCACCTGCTACAAGCGCAGTCATAACTAAAGTACAGGGTACATGAGCAAACTTGGAACTTGGAACAGTAAGTGACCTTAGACTTCCACACATAGGTCACCGGCGGAATAACCGGCACGTGGCACACGTTTATGGCCAAGTTCTATAGAAAATTCTTGTTCAGGAAAAACTTTACCTGCTCTCTATCTCTCTCTCTCTCTCTCTCTCTCTCAGCGCGCGCGTGTGTGTGCGGTGCGTGCATGTGTGTGTGTGTGTGTGTGTGTACGTGCATGCGTGCACGAGCATGTGTGTAAAAGTTAAATGGGCATCTTTGCTACATGGGTTACCCTAAAGGGTGAACAGCCATACATATCTTCGACGATTCATTCTTTGCAGATGAAGGACGGATTGTGAACAGACTGACCGGTTGACTTCATTACATACATTGTGTCATTCCCCAGTCGATAGTGATATGATCCTCGTTCCCAATGGCGATTGCTCGGTGGACTGTCTGATCGTATTTGCCCAGGATGTGGATGGACCACGACAGCCCTGTCAGGCACTGTCCAGTCTCCTAACTTCCCCAGCAACTACACCAATGATCTGAACTGTGTTTACGTCATCACGGCGCCCGCCGGCTATCAGATCACCTTGAATTTTACTGACTTTGACCTTGAACCTGACAGCAGTTGCGATCATGACTACGTAGAGGTGAGTTTATATTTCGGTTTTTTTTGTTTTGTTTTGTTTTTTGTTTTTGTTTTTTTGTTTTTTGTTTTTTGTTTTTAATATATTTTCAGTTCATTACTTTGGTGGACTGATTCATTTTTGATCGATTGATTGATTGATGTTTGATGTATATTTGTTTACTTATTTATTTACCAAGACGTGTATACCAGCCTCTATGTTCTTTCCTAGTCTCTTTTTCACGCTTAAGATGGTTTGGCTTTTCGATCGTAGCAGTGAAGGTATGGTAATTACGTATTCTAGCTTTCAAAAATCGCCATAAACATACGTTTTCAGAAAGCATGGCAGAAAAGGCATGCTTCACGGTAAATTGTGATAGCATGATGATTCATCCACACGTCGCCTCAAACTCTTAATGGCTGAAACTTGAGATTCAAATGCTCGCACATGCAAGTAGCCTGTTTATTTTTATGATTATGTATTACACGTTCCCACTTGAAAGACACTGAGTTACAAGTGTTTTCCCCCAAGACAGTAAATAGATAAATAAATGGATAATGAATAATAAATAAATGAATAAATAAATTCATAAATGAATGAATGAATATTTGAATAAATAAATGACTAAAAACGATAAACAAACAAGTAAGTAAATAATTTAGTAATTAATAAATGAATACAAGAGCAGTTTAACTTCCAATAACATGTATTGATCTAAAAGATCAGTCGAGTCTAATCAACGGATATAGAAAGCTGCTCGAGGTATACCTGAAAACGTGGTGATGAAACACCAATCTTTGACTTGTATTTAACCGGTAAGTAATGTTCAGCGGTCTACTGCACGCTTATCGCTAAGCTAGACAGCCCCTCAATGCCAGAAACCGTTACTAATCTGTGATGTTAAGTGACTACGGCGGTTTTTTCTTTTTTTTTTTCTTTTTAATTTTAATTCACTTCATTTTACTTTATGTTATTTGTCCCTGTCTTCGGTTCTGTTTGTTTTGTGTTTAATAATTTTAGGGCAGTTTATCGCTATTTTCTTCGGAAAAAAAGTATGTTTGTTTGGAATTCTATGTTTGTCCCCTAGTCTTTCCTGCAGTGTCATTGCCGTAGTTGTTTCTTACATGCTGCTTGTTTGGTTCCTCATACACGATCCCTCGCTCACACTCGGTCTGCCACAAAGTAAACTGGTCCACATACAGCTAGCAATATTATTTCATAGGATAATCCACCAGAGAAGGTGCAGCACTGCTGTGGAATCACTTTTTGGTGGTGTTCAGTATGCGTAACTGCTGGTATCAGCCAGGCCTGAGAGATACAGACACCTTGCAGGGCGTGTCGGGAGATTTGAGTAAAAGTTAGATATCTGTTCATAGAGCTCGAGAAATTTGTAGCTTGTGAAGTTTTCGGTCTTTCATGTAAGATGATGACATATTCATTAACTCTGGATGGGAATCAAAGAGGCCTGACACCCAGCACCACCTAACCCTCCTCCCCCCCCCCCCCCACACACATATACATACATACACTTTTCCATAACTGCACTGTGTTTCTGATATGAATCAAAATCATCGACACATACTAAGCACACAAGCTAGTTATTGCAGATGGTGCCCTAAAGACTACTTTCAAAAGACTTGACCACTCTGGAAACTTTGAAATACACGACACCAGTCTGCAGTATCACTACTTAAAGGCGATTTTTGTCTACTTCTGGGAGTGAGAAACTAAGCAGAATGGCGGGCACTACGATGGCCGATGTTTATGATTCCGTTTCGGGTTTGGGTTGGTGGTGGAAGATACGCGCATGTGTAACAGAATGATCTGTGTAGTCATCCTATGTCAGTTGTCCACGGTGTGAGTGTGTGTGTGTGTGTGTGTGTGTGTGGCGTGCGTGCGTGCGTGCGTGCGTGCGTGCGTGCGTGCGGTGCGTGTGGTGTGTGTGTGTGAGTGTGTATGTGTGTTCGTGTGTTTTGTGTGTGTTTAGAACCATCTCCTTTGTGTGTCTGTCGTCAAAAAGTAATGTAGGTCTCATTTTTTTTACTTGAATGTCCCATGACAAAGCGTATTTCCATGTCTTCATAAACACAATTTTGTTGAAAAATCTACCTTTAACACGGATTACTGTTTTTTTTTCCTTTTTTTTTTGTCCTCCCAACCCAGAAAACGGGTCGAGACCTAGCCAGTTTACGCTGTTAGCATCTGATAAAGTCTCATCCACCGGTAGATTTTGGGTGGTCTATCGGAATTGTGTTCAGTGGTTGGTCTGTTTGTTTTCTTTTTGGTTTAAGTGGTCTGATGTACACGGAGACCAAAGAGTTTCTTACATAACATAGCTGTCCGACTCTCTCACGTTTGCATTATTCCATTTATGAAACTTAGTCGCATGTTACTCTCCTCTCTCATCTTCGTCTCTCTCTTCTCGTCCTGTTATGTATGATGTGTTTGGTTGTGTGTGTTTGTGTGTTGTGTGTGTGTGTGTATTTGTTGTTTGTGGGTGTGTGTTGTGTGTGATCTGCTATCATTTTCATTATCGTTAACATTATCAGCAGTCAATGCAGTAATGACAGCCGGCAGCAGCAGCAGCGCTTAGCCAAGTACTATCATTTCCGAGTTTCATTGTCATTGTTTTGTTACCCACTCACCATCGCCATTGAACATTATTGTATAAACCAAATCTTAAATAAAAAGGGGGGTCAGCGTAGCCGAACCCATAGAAACGTGGACAAACGAGTCACAAGACAAAACAGACAACGCCTTTCGACATCTTACGGTCTTGTCCTCAGTTCGTAAAACAAAAACGACAAAAAAAAAAACGAAAATGGCAACTTAGCCAATTCAACGACCCTTTCTTTCCTTGGCGTGAACACAGAAGCAATCTGAAGCGATCAAAGCTAAGTGCATTTTCGTTATTTTTTTTCGTTTTTTGTTTCACCTGAGGAAGACTAAGAGGTCGAAACGCGTTGGGTTTTGTGTCTTGTGGACTCGTTTGTCCACGTTTCTCTGGGCGGTTTCGCTGTGACATTTTATTTAAGATTTGTTTAGATTTTCCGCCTGCAGTCGTTTCACTTTGCAACTAGATTATTGTATAAGATACAGAAACTATGTACGCATTCTGTAGGGCGTCTTTCGAGATGCTCTTTTACGTGTCTGTGCATCAAACCTGCAGATTCGGGATGGAGATGCAACATCCCCTCTGATTGATGATTCTGCGGCACGTACGCTTCCCCAAACCCAGGAGAACTTTCGGCAATCAGATGTGGATCCAGTTTTAATCCTATGAAAGTACAACCAGGGGGCGTGGGCTTCAGAGCGATATTTACCGCAGGTCGGTACGTTTTGTATATTATATATATATATATAATATATATTTATAATATATAATATATATATATAGTGCTATATATATCCTATATATATATCGTTCATTGTATCATGAGGGCTCCGTTTGTTGTCCCTAGCTTTCGGCGTTTTACGGTCTCTTTTCTACTCATGATGGCCTCCGTTTTCTTTCCTCTTTCCCCATTCCCTGGCCGTTTGTTGTTCTTTCCCTAGCCCTGGCGTTTGTTGTTCTTTCTCCCTATCCCTGGGCCCGTTTGTTCCTCCTTTTTCCCTATCCCTGGCCGTTTGTTCTCTTTCCTATCCATCTTTCCCTTTATATCCCTGGCCGTTTGTTGTCTTTCCTTATTTGGCCCTTATCCCTCCGATCCCGACGTTGGTTCCTCCTCCCTATCCCTGGCCGTTTGGTTCCCTTT
>JADBJO010002631.1:259353-271853 GCA_016801955.1 Conus betulinus
CTGCTAAAACGCCTAATAAAAATCTTAAGGTGCTCAACCCCTTGGGGAGCAACATCTGTTAAAAATAGTATGATAAAAGGAAGTTTAAAAAATCAACAGATCTGTTTCGAGCCAGCGCTCTCGTCAGGATGGTTTTGGGGCGCCTTAAGCAACAAATGCCTCTATAACAACATTGTATACCAAGCCACTGTGACATCAGAAAATGAAAAAGAAACATACATAGGGATCACTGAAAATCACTTCAAAACCAGATACGCAAACCATAACAGTCATTCAACAAAGAAAAATACAAAAACCAAACAGAACTGAGCAAATATATTTGGAGACTTAAAGACAAAAAAATAAACTATAACATATCCTGGAAAATCATAAAAAGGGCATCACCATACAACAACATTTCAAAAAGATGCAACCTATGTTCAACAGAAAAATGGTTAATACTATGCAAACCATACTTAGCAACCCTAAATACTAAAGTAGAAATAGTAACAACTGCAGGCACAAATGGAAATCGTTGTCAGCAAACGCACCCTGACTGTAAACAACCTGAAAAAAACCGAACAATACGTGCAGCCAATCCGCACGTGCAAACAGTGACATCAGGCCATATAAAACCGGCAGTAGGCGCCCCAAAACATCCTGACGAGAGAGCGCTGGCTCGAAACAGATCTGTTGTTCTAATTCTTTTGAATTTTGGAATCTGGAATCTTCGTCCGGATGGTAGAACATTGTTATTTTTTGAAAGAACATGAGAACTGTCGGCAGCAATGTTCACAGCTTTTTGTGTGACACGACATTCACACATTTTATCTAACTGTCCTTTTTTTTTTTCAACCACTAATCTTTCTACACGTATTCACCATTCTGTTTAAAATGTGTTTGTTTTTCACAGTAAGATTTCCAAACCAGCATAAAAATCCAAAGGACAGCACAGATTCTACAAAACAACGATAAAACATATTTAAGATGTCCTTTTTAACAGCAAGAGACCGAAGTTTCTGAAGGCAGTATATTCTAGATTGGCATATTTTGTAGATAAAATTGAGTATTTGCATAAAAAATTCAGCTTATCATCCAAAATAGTACCCAGATACTTACATTCACTTACACGTTTGGTGTTTTCGATACATAAGTGAGGGACAGGAGCTGGGTTTCTTCAAAAATCAATTGCTATCTCCTTCGTCCTACTAACATTCAAATCTAGACAGTTCTGTTTGCACCATGTACAAAAACTTTTCCACCTCTGAAAAGTACTGAGTACTTTATGAGAGGAGTGACAAAAGAACCAGGACAGTCATTTGTGTAAAGAGTAAAGAGTACAGGGGAGAAAACGGTACCTTGAGGTGCACCACTAAATGTGGTTCTTGCTAATGAATATTTTCCCTCAAAGCGTACGCACAGTAACCTATTGACTATAAAGTTCACGGTCCATAAAATCAATTTTGGGTTAACCTGTAATGTTTGGACTATCATTGTTATCATCATCATCATCATCATCATCATCATCATCATCATCATCATCATCATCATCATCATTCCTCTTCTTCTGCTTCTTCTTCTTCTTCGTCTTCTTCTTCTTCTTCTTCTTATTATTATTATTATTATTATCTTTAATAATATTATTATTATCATTGCCTTGTGGACAGATCTCCAAGCTCCCTTCTTCCTCATCACCAGTTCTATCCATGGGTCCAACGTAGGAGGCAAAATTCACCGCCTTGATGTTGAAACCGTCAGCAATTACATTGTGCCTATGGATGACCCTCTATACCAGCCCATGGCGGTGGATTACGACGCTGTGGAGGAAACCATGTACTGGACAGAGGTCAGATTTTACTATCTTGTTTATTGTCACTGCAACAAATCACATTGTGTACAGTTTAATATGAATCTAGTAAATGTAAAAAGTTTGAAAAAGTTTAGGTTCATTTTTCTTTATCATCATTTTTTTTCAGTATTCATGTTGACCATCTATTGTACTCCATGCAGACAAGAGAAATGTCAGCCATAGTTTCTTCGTGAAAAAAAACAACAAGAAGAGGAGGAGAAGAAGGAGGAGGAGGAGGAGAAAAAGAGGAAAGGATACCAAGGAAACAGAAGAAGAAGAAAAATCAAGGGAATGGAGAAGAAAACGAGAAAAACGAAAAAAAAAAAAAACAAAACAAACAAAACAAACAGAAAAACAAAGAAAAATACGAAAAAAAAAAAAAAAAAAGAAGAAAAAAAAAAAAAAATAACAAGACAAAGAAAATGACAGTGAAGCATAACCTGAGTAACCTTTATCATAATCATTTTCATCGATTAGCATGAAAAAAAGGTCTGAACTTCTGTGGCCCTTCATGCCCTGCTTTCATGGTGACCTCAGTTTTAATGTCCAATCCATGTCTATGGCCTTGGTTTGATTCTGTCGGGGTCACCGGTATCGGCAAATTCATGGGGGCTGTCGCTGGACGGACGTGGTGGCGCCCACTGGAGGGACAGCTCACTCACGCCGACTTTGCGACTATGCTATGATCGTCGTCACTAAGGGGCTTAATTAGTAGGCATTGTCCTGCATATGTTGGATCAAAAAGGCCCCATTGAACACCACTGAAGTGACTCGGCAGCAGTGCAGTGTCTCCTTTGGTGGGTTTCCCCTTGACGTCTTGACATTGACAGCTCCCTGTGGATTGCAGGTGATGGGCTGGGGCTGTCGGGGGGAGGGGGTGTGTGTGGAATGACCGGCGTGGGTACAGTGCCGCTGAGGTGGCATAGGAGATGGGACAGCAAGAAAAAATCAAGAGAAAAAAAGAAAGGTAACCTTCCCATCTAGCCCACCACAGAAACGTCTTGCATGTTGAGGGGATCGGTCTCAGAGTGATTTCAGGTCCTTCAGTTGTTGAAGTGGCTGTCAGAGTATAGTGTCTGTGGTGGGGACCCCTTCACTAACAAAACTGTTTTAACTCACATGTCAAATGAAACTGACGAGCACGTCATTTTCGATAACTCAATCGATTTCAGATTGACAAAACTTGACAGATCTATGCAAACGCGTTCAATTCAAAATTCGGTTAAAAAGATTGAGGCATTGAATGAACGCTCCTGAAACTTCAGCAGGAGAATTAGACGATATTGATCTGAACCTCACACACCTGGTGGCTGAACTGGTGATCGATTCTGGCTGCTGCTGGCGAGGAGTGGGGAGGAAGGGGGGGGGGGGGGGGGGGGTGTTCAAATGTCCCAAGCCCTACTTCACAGCTGCATACAAGGGAATGGCTTGTTAGTTTCGTAGGAGCATTTCGGGTCGCTACCCGTTTTGTGACAAAGGCCTTAAGCTAGGTGTATAGTGGACCTGGATTTGCCCGTGCATTACAAGGCTGTGCCCCATCCGGTTGTCTGGGTCCTTGGAAGCCTGGTATAGTAGACCCGGATGGATACAGGAACATTTTGTTGATGTATGAACAGTAGAGGATCTAAAGTTGAAGACTGGCCATTCTGTTTCAAATCGTATTTTTAAAACGTAAAAGAAAACGTGAAAATGGTTTGAATCAAACAATGATAAAACCATCAAGGACTTAGAATCAATGTAAATGTTTCTTAGTTTTCGTAGCAAATATATCTGTGACTGGCACTTTCTGTTCATTTAAATAGTGTTGGATCCAAGATTGAAGATTTGTTTGTAACTTTGTTCATTTCATGGTGAAAAAAAAACAAATTTTTTTACTAGTTCTCATTTTCTCCCACGTCTTGCGCTATGTTATCCTGAGCAGCGGAGAGAATATCTCTGTTGGCCTGATTCTTGTCACTTTTTGTGTAAATAGATGATCTAAGCCTCAGGGTGGCGATGAGTTTTTTCCGTCGTCCATGTTGGGAAAAAAAAAAGATAAATAATGTAAAAAAAAAATATATATATATATATCAGAGGTAGTGTTCGGTCACTTCACCCTGACGGACGGGGAAAGTACGGTTTGCACGACCGGCAAACTCACGGCTCTCATCACACGGGTCAGCCAGGTGCACTATGCACGGCTTTGGCCTTCGCCAGTAAGGTGGAAAAGAGATGAACCGGAGTAGGGTTTTTGTTTTCCCCCGACGGGCGCACGGCCAGGCTTAGGTGCACTATGCACACAGCCTTAGCAGCACCGCTTCAGTAGCAGACGAGCCATTCAGGAGACATGTTCAAATCTCCCATATGTTGGAGACGTAAAGCCTGCCGTTTCAGATTACGGTTTGGTCCGGTGGGGTTCACTGCATGGTGAACCGTGTTTTCATTATAGCTGTAGGGTGCAGTTTGAAACGATTGTATCCATCAGAACAAAGGTATATGGTAGAGAGTATAAGAGTATAGCGCTGACACCACCTCCTTTGTAAAAACTAAAATGGCGATAACGTTCATGGAATATACTCAAGTCACAGTCTGTCCGAGTGAAAACGGAGCATCTTAACGTCGTGTGCAATAATGAAGTATGATTCTTGACTGCTAGTCTTCTTTTTCACAAATGAGGATAGTCCTTGAAGATGATCTGAAGATTGTGTATAGAAACAAAAAAAACAAAGCAACAACAAAACCCTAAAAAGAGCAACAACAACAAAAAAAAAGAATTGTATGACCATTCCTGCTGTTTTGTTTCTATGGAAAATCTTCAAAACAAAGTTCTTATTTGTCGTGCGAAATCTTTGATCAAAGAATTTTGAAAACCAGCTAGTCTAGTCTAGACTTGCACTTGGCATTGACATCATGTAACGGTAAGTTTCGCAACAGAGTGACTGAGGGCGGAAAATGAAGCAAAATTTAGAAAGAGGGGGTTAGTTACCGCCAAGGACATAGACAAACAAAGTTCTCCTGTACTTTGTTTGTCTATGTCCTTGGCGGTAACTAACCCCCTCTCTTTCTAGATTTTGCATCATGTAACGGATCAAAATGCCGTTGAGTATAATAGCAGGATCTAGTTTCGTGTGGGAACATCTACGAAATTCCAATGCAGCTGTCATTTGACTTGTGTTCGAATAGCTACAGAAAACGTAATGGGAAAAAAAATACACTCATCAAACCATGACGTCAAATCAAGCAGGAAGGAGCACGTAAAGGAAAATACAATCATCAACCCATGACGTCAAATCAGGCGGGTAGGGCGTACTATTTTTGCTGCCAGTCACTGCCATCCGCACAGAGCGGCACACGGTGTGTTTCTTGCCGTGGATCAAAATTCAAAAATTGAATATATGTTTTGACAATGGGACACGTCAAAATGTAAATACACACTTCGATTTACTCTCAACGTTTATAAGTTGTATAAAACTTTTTTTTTTCCACATTTTGTTTTACTTGAAGCAAGTTTATATCATTAATCTCTCTTTGCACTCTGTGTGCTCCACCATATACTTTGTTTAGATCATAGGACATGGTTCTAGAGTAACTGGCCGTTGGTTGGAGAGAGTAGAGTAGAGTGGATCGTGAACCTAACGTTCTTCTTGACCTACATCTCCTGGAAACAAGTCATGATCAGACCAAAGTCTGAAAGGAATCGTGGTGAGGATGGTGCTCAGCATGTGTACTGGTTTGTTTGGATCGGATGGAAGAAGAATCTAGATCAGATACTGAATGGCTAATAGGTGCTTGGCGTGCTATCTCATGTATGCCAAACATTTGTATAACTGGCGTGTTGTTGTTGTTGTTGACGAGTGAACATTTCCTGCGTTGACACCCAAAATGTGTTTTTATCAGGTGGGTCGAGAGAAACGCATCGGGAGCATCTCCTATTACTGGCGGTGGCATGCACACAGTCCTCAACACTGGCAATGGTTAGTGCTCATGCTGATGTGTACCTTCTTTTCACTCTTTTTTTTTTTTTTTTTTTTGCAGTTATTGCTTTTGTGTATCAAAAAAAAGGCTGTTTGTACTGATTTTTTTTTTTTTTGATTGATAAAAGATCCTGTTTGGCATGAAGATGTATGTGCCTTATTAGATAGTTATTGAATAACAAACAAGTACGGTAACTCGTGCTCCCATGATGAAACAAATACATGCCCATAACTCCAAACGAATGTTACTTGTGACACCGAATCGCTAAGCAGATATGATAGCAAAGAGCACACACAGAACAAACAAAGAAACATCCCCCCCCCCCCCCCCCCCCCCCCCCCCCCCCCCCCCCCCCCCCCCCCCCCCCCCCCACCCCCCCCCCCCCCCCCCCCCCCCCCCCCCCCCCCCCCCCCCCCCCCCCCCCCCCCCCCCCCCCCCCCCCCCCCCCCCAAAAAAAAAAAATGTTCCAAGCTTGCCTGTATACCCCGTACTGGACACAGCACCACAGCAACAACAACAGGAGAAATTAACAGATACAAATTAACATGATTCAAGACCAACACAGCCATTTCGATCTTGAATATAGTCAGACAAGTACACAGACGCACAGTACAAACACAGATAACGTCGATTTGATAGAAATGAAAGAAACTCTTAAATGAGGAAGGGAACAGTAAACGTAAGTATCAAACAAGTAGGGTAACACTTGCTCCCATGAAGAAACAAATGCACGTTTATAACTCCAAACGAATGCTGCTTTTGGCACCGAGTCGCCCAGCAGATATGACAGCGCAGGGGACACAGAACAAACATGGGAGCAAGATTTACCCTACTTGTTTATTATTTACTGTTTACTGTTCCCTGCCTCGTTTAAAATTTCCCGCAGATAGTCATCACAGATAGAAACTTCCCATTGTTAAGAACGTGTGTGTGTCTTATTAGGTAGCCATTACTTCGTAAACAATAGCTTCCCATTTCTTTTCCATGGAACATTTCTCACAATCCTGAAAAGCGAATCCTGGATTCGCCGCTTGATGCTGATCTGTAGGTTGGATCATGGGACTCGGTCATCTGTCCACCATGATTCTCTTAAATCTGGTCACTAGATTGTCTGTAGTCTTGCTGACAGGGCAAACGATCAAATAAACAGACATACGCTGTTGAATACTGAACCCGTTAGCGCAGGTATCGCAGCAGTATTAAACTGCCTGGCGTCTTTGTCCTGCTGTCGACATGACTGGAGTTGTTCTCCACAGCGTGTGCTGATGAAGACAGCCGGCCACCCAAGACACTCTTATACAGTGAGCTGCAACAAGGAAAGCCTTCCCATGGCGGTCAGAAGGAACGCTTCAAAGGCACTCTCAAAACATCCTCGAAAGCGTTTAACATCAACCCTGACACATGGGGACAAACTGCTATGGATCGAGCTAGACGGCGATACTCTTATCCACAAATGCGGCAGTTCATGTGAAGAAAGGAGGACAGCTGCAGCGCAACAAAAGAGACAGGCAAGGAAGGCAAGCAAGGGCAGGTCTCCCACATTCCCTGTCCAAGCTGTCACCGCACATGCCGTGCACGTATCAGCTTGATCAGCCACCTACGTATCCACAAATTATCTCCCCCTCCCCCGTTCCCTTCCTCTAGATGACTGAATGTTTCTCAAAATTGGGAATGAAATGATGCAGGGAACAGTAAACAATAAACAGTAAACAGGTGGGGTAACTTTTGCTCCCATAAGAAACCTAACACAGAGTAACTTTCACTCAAGACTGGCACAGCCTTTTAAACTTGAATAAAGTCAGACAAATACAAAGACAAACAATCTAATGGTGGGGGGGAAAAAACAAGCGCAGGCCAACAACTCAACTGTCTTCATAGTAATGACTTGGCAAAGATCTGGACTTAAGGAGGGAGGGGGGGGGGGAAGATGGATGGAGGGGGGAGGTTGAAGATGGAGAAACTGGGAACATGAAATGAAGAAAATATATTACAGATATAAAAACTCTTCACTAGCTGCATAAGGGAACCAACGTAATCCCTTTTGAAGGCAGATATATTTGTATTGCCTGCTCCGAGGAGCCACTATTAGATTGTTCGTCTTTGTATTTTTGTCTGACTTTATTCAAGTTTCAAAGGCTGTGCCAGTCTTGAGTGAAAGTTACTGTGTTAGGTTTTCTTATGGGAGCAAAAGTTACCCCGTTTGAAATGTTTCTCGTCGATTCGCCGGACGAACATACAACAACAGTGCTGACAAAGAAGGCACGTGGCGCATACTGCTCTTCTTCTCAACGGTTTGTTTCAGATTCAGTTGTGGACGGACTGGCCGTAGATTCTGCGTCCAGGCTGATTTTCTACACAGACTCCGGCAGAAACCTGATTGCCATGATGACCATATCGACTTTAGCTCACAGGACTATCATCAACACCGTCTGGACCAACCTCGGGCCATCGTGCTCAACATTGCTGATGGGTAAGTCCTTTTTACCGGGTAGCAAGGTCTAGGTCATACGTGTGTCATGAAGTAGTGTTTTATGCCATGATGAGGCTTGCAGCACGGTTCAGTGTTGGTCCTTTTCCGATTAGCAAGGCCTAGATCACGGGGTGTGTCGTGAAGAAGCGGTTTTGTATCATAAGGCTTGCAACACAGTTCCTTGTTACTGGCGCCTGTGGAAAAGAAGATCCAGAGGGTACCTGCGTGACGACCGACCGTATGGGAGGGACTCACAGAGTAGGTTTAATAGACTGGCAGAGGGAGGGTGGGATGATGACGTCATTGAGCCAAAGACAGCGCTGCAGTCAGTCCTTCTCAAGACTTCCACACTCTGCTGGGACTTGACAAACCTCAATAGGACAATGACTGTGACATAATGGGACGCGGTTATCTCCTAACTTGTTCTGTCTGTCTGTCTGTCTGTCTTTCTCTCTCTCTCTCTCTCTCTCTCTCTCTCTCTCTCTCTCTCTCTCTCTCTCTCTCTCTCTCTCCTTGATTTTCCTTTTACTTTGATTTAATATTCATGTATGTTTTGTATGTAATGCAGTGAGCTCGATTATTTGACTGCAGATAGAATGCTGTGGTGCATTTTCCTTTTGATCCATGAAGGCCAATTAGACTATTGTCAATATAAAAAAAAACTGTCAGATTGTCAAATTATCTTTCTGTCTCTCTGCCTTCAGCAACAACTTTCTCTCCTATTCCTCACTGCCTTGAAAACATGTCATTCCTTATGAACAAGAATGTTGAATATGAAAGATATGCCAGTGCACTTGAACATGACTACCTCATAGATCATTTCTCCTCAAGCTGTGCTGATGATACTAGTTTGGTGACTAATACTTCTTACAACCTCTTTCCGCGTATGAATATTATTTACGATGTCGTGTGTGTGTGTGTGTGTGTGTGTGTGTGTGTGTGTGTGTGTGTGTGTGTGTGTGTGACTGAAAGGTGGAGAATGAAAAAATTAATATTGTAGAGAGTTACAACAAAAGAGGTGGGTGGGGGGTAGGGGAGCGAAGAAACTGAATTTTGGGCTGGTACACCAATATTCTCTTTGACATCATTTACGTATTTAGAAACAGCTGCTTGCTGACACAATACTGCATTGTAACTGTGCTCCTATTTTACATGACCCCTACCCCCCCCCCCCCCCCTCTCCACACACACACACACACACACACACACGCTCCTCATTTTCGTATTTAGAAACAGCTGTTTGCTGACACAATACTGCATTGTAACTGTGCTCCTATTTCACATAACCCCTTCCCCCCCCCCCCCCCTCTCTCTCTCTCTCTCCACACACACACACACACACACACACACACACACACACACACACACACACACACACACACGCGCGCGCGCTCCTCAGTATCTCTCTTTGACAAAGCGGCATGTCGCCCAACGAAATTATAAACTGTGTCATGGTCAATGTTTTAGTATTTCTCTTTTTTTTCTTCTTTTTTTTTGTATGATAACTTCTTAATCTTCCTTTTCTGTTGATGGTTGTTGTTGTTCTTTGTTGTTCTTGTTGTTTTTGTTGTTTCATGTTTTGCTTTGTTATGGACGGTGTATATGGGTTTTCCCCTCTGTCTCTGTGTGTCCAGGGTGATGTTCTGGACAGACTGGGGGACGTACCCCAGGATAGAACGAGCCAACTACGACGGCACTGACAGAAGGACGCTGATCAGCACTAACCTGCTATTAGTCAATGGACTGGCTCTGGACGTTCACAGTAAATAGCCTACTTGTGCATTTCTGTATGTGCGTCCAAACACACGCACACACACACACACACGCATAACACACACACACACACACACACACACACACACGCACACGCACACACATTTTAAATGCTGCTTTAAGACAAACAATTGTGGAAAGAGTCGTACGTAGGTAAATCAGATACTATTTGTCGTGTAAAAAAAGAAGGGGGAGGAGGGGGGGGGGGGGCTTAAAGATGCCATGATGTGCGTGGTGATCAACATCTTTTCAGTTCTCCCCTATCAAGTTCTTCATGTTGTCCATCCGGGACTTCTTCTCTTCTACCTCTGTGACAGTACCCTGTTGATTTCTTTCTCTCTTCCCTGGGATAGTACCCTGTTGATTTTCTCTCTCTCTTCCCTGGGACAGTACCCTGTTGATTTCTTCTCTCTTCCCCTGGGACAGTAGCCTGTCGATTTCTTCTCTCTTCCCCTGGGACAGTACTCTGTGATTTCTTCTCTCTTCCCCTGGGACAGTACCCTGTTGATTTCTTCTCTCTTCCCCTGGGACAGTAGCCTGTCGATTTCTTCTCTCTTCCCCTGGGACAGTACTCTGTTAATTTCTTCTCTTCATCCTCTGGGACAGTACTCTGTTGATTTTTCCTCTCTTCCCCTGGGACAGTACCCTATTGATTTTCTTCTCTCTTCCCCTGGGACAGTATTCCGTTGATTTCTTCTCTTCCCTGGGACAGTACTCTGTTGAATTTTTCTCTCTTCCTCTGGGACAGTACTCTCTTGAGTTTTTCTCTCTTCCCCTGGGACAGTATCCTGTTGATTTCTTCTCTCTTCCTCTGGGACAGTACCCTGTTGATTTCTTCTCTTCCTCCTCTGGGACAGCACTCTGTCGATTTCTTCTCTCTTCCCCTGGGACAGTATTCTCTTCCCATGGGGCAGTATCCTGTTGATTTCTTCTGTCTTCCTCTGGGATAGTACCCTGTTGATTTCTTCTCTTCCTCTGGGACAGCACTCTGTTGATTTCTTCTCTCTTCCCTGGGACTGTACTCTGTTAATTTCTGCTCTTCCTCTGGGACAGTACTCTGTTGATTTCTTCTCTTCCTCTGGGACAGTACCCTGTTGATGTCTTCCCTATTCCTCTGGAACACCCCCCCTCCACAGTGTCCTGAGGGTTTGAATGTTGCAGACCTTTTCGCTAGGTAGAGCGAAACGATTTTTTTTTTGCAGTGGTTACATGAACTGAAACAGGACGTTGTCTTAGCGATGAAGGTACTTTTGTCGAATAAGGCTGATGTTGAGTGTGTTGAGCTGTGCACGTTTTGGTCGGATTTCTGATGCCTTTGCTTTGAGACTCTTCGACAAGACTCTCGGTATCACTTTGCTGGAGTAGCTGATTAAACCCACTGTCTTGTGGTTTTGGCAGTCTTTTTCTTGTTCCTTTCTCAGCCAGACGTACTTATGAGGAGCGTGTATTCTACCCCCCACCCCCCTCCCCCTCCCCCTCCCACTAATTTGTTCTTGATTTAATCGAACTGAATAGAATCAAGCTGGGGTGAATGTGGAGAATATGGATGCTGGTGTAGAACAGCTAAACCGTTCGAATGATCAAAGTTTTAACGAACGCTGGAGCACAAAGGGTAGGGGGGGATACAACAGGTTGTGTGAAATGGAACAGTGAAAAGACTGGTCGTGTGAATCCTGTGCAATGTTCAAGTATTTGATCGGAACTCCTTTCATTGCAACAAACCTGGGAGGAGAAGACAGCGTTTGGAAAACACAGATACATTATCGTGAGAATATGGGCAAAAACAAGAAGATTGAGGATGGTATATAGGGGGAAAGATCTAAAGTCGTCTGCTGAGAAGGGCCAGGGCCGTGCGAACATGCCCCACACAGTACTGCATCACATTTTAGAGCAGGTCATACCAGGTTTGTGCAATGTGGGAGCGATACCTCAGAGCCTCTTTGATGGCTACATTTAAAACATTACCTTCGTTAAACAGGAAAGGTAAATATGACAGGTGGATATCAGACGGCGTCATCCAGTTTGGTGATACCATAATACAGCTTCTGACACCGGCATAAAACAGGAAGAGTTTCGGTTGGAAATAGTACAGAACATTAGTATCAATAAACAGATGGCACTCATAGCAATAGAGTAGTCATCTATATTTATCAAAGCTCGTCAGTACTTATCAGCGTCCCTATTTTGGTCACGCAAATGCTTGTAGTTGCCAAGAAAAAAGCTAGAGTGTATCACACGCGCGCGCGCGCGCGCGCGCGCGCGCGACACACACACACACACACACACACACACACACACACACACACACACACAGAGCGAATTAATGTCACACGCGTTAATATTTGATGATCAACCACTTACAGATACTGACTCGACAAATCACCCATATATTCTGTCCAACTCCTTTGCAGTTATCTTGATGACGGAGACACAGACAGAGATTCCAGATTCCAGATTTACCCACTTTGCCCCCCA
>JADBJO010002631.1:276853-297606 GCA_016801955.1 Conus betulinus
AGATGGACATACAGACAGTTAAATAGACAGGCAGAGAGAGAGAAGAACAAGAATACAGACAAACAGACAGACAGACAGACAGAGAAGAACAAGGACAGGAGAATGGGTCACATTGGCAAATATGTACTGAGGACAGTAAGAACACACACACACACACACACACACACACACACACACACGGGCAAAAGTCAATGATAGTGACAGATAACAGGAAGTTACTAGCACCGAACTTCCGGAAGGTATGGATCCAAGATGTGTCCCTCCTCCCCCCCCCCTCCCATTCCCCCCCTCCCCGCCCCTGCATTCTGAAAGGGGGTGGAGAGTAAGGGGACGGGGAAGGGGGCGACTGAATGATTGAGTGACTGGGTGGCCGATCGATTTACTAGTACATGAAAGTATTGGTTGCACAATTGTTAGCTGAGTAATTTGTTGGTGTATCAGTTTATTGGTCGATGGCTGCTTGATCTATTATTGATAGATTAATTGAGTGAATGAAAGGAGTGAGTGGTTGAGTGCCTAATGTGTCATTTCTAATTAATATCTACAGAAACTGCACCAAAGGACACCAACGCGGTTGCTATCGTTTTGGGCTGTCTGGCTGCTGTCGGTGCTGTAGCCGGCATCATCGCTGTTGTCTACATCGTTAGAAGAAGTAAGTCTTCTCTAGGCAAGAATAAATCATATTCTGCTCCTCAGAGAGAGAGAGAGAGAGAGAGAGAGAGAGAGCGTACTTGTGATGTGTTTTAAGATTTAAGTCAGACCTCTTGATCAGTCCGGCTTTCGGCTTCTTCGTGCTCGTCATTCTGTGTGTCTGTAAGTGTGTTACGTTCCTAGTGTATGGGAGCTGCTCCACTCTCCTCTTCTCTTTGTACTGCCCTTTGTCGTTGCCAGTATATTTTGGTCAACATTATGAAAACACTTCCCACACAAAAAAAATCAGACTTCCGCATTGGTAACTGGTCAACTATCTTTGGAGTTTCCCAACAGGAAGAGATCGTTTGAAATCTATCTTCTGGGTTCTTTTTTAGGCAGATTTGCCCATGACTTGTCATATTTGTCTCAAGGTAAATATACATTTAGTCGCAAATATACGTGTTCAATCGAGGTTTTGAAAGCGACCAAACATTTCCATTTCCATTTTGTGCTCATGTACCATAGAGTTGATAGCAGTAATACGATCTATCTCCAGTGAGCAAGTAGGAAGAGGCTGCCCTGTGGACTTTCGTGGTTGTTGCGACTGTTCTCATGGTGCTTTTATTACTGATATATATAAATGCTTTACTGATAAGAACAATTAAATACGAAAAATTAAAGATATAAGAAGTGTGCTTTACTGATAAGAAACAATTAAATACGTCAGATGTAAGAAGTGTGCTTTACTGATAAGAACAATTAATACAATAAGTCGGAACATAAGATGTTTTACTAAATACAACAGCTTAAAACTCAGATATAAGATATAGTTTTCCTAATAAGCACCATTACTACGTCAGATAAAAGAGTACTTGTTTTTCCTAAACAGACCAAGTTATACGTCCGACGTGAGAATTTGTGCGGTTCCTCATAGACTAATGATACGCCAGATAGAAGAACAATTAACACGTGAGCTATACTCGCGGATAGCAAGTCATGCGTCAGATATGATAAGGTTGGTTTACTAATAGAGCATTGATACGTCAGATAAAAGAAGTGATTTACCAATAAGAACACTTACTACGTCAGATAGAAGCATTGTGCTTTCTAATTAAGAACAAATTAATACGCCAGATATAAAGTAGGGTGCTTTACTAATAGAACACGTAATACTCAGACTATAAAGTGTGCTTTACTGAATAGCACAATTTAATACGTCAGATAAAAGAAGTTGCACACACACACACACAATCACACACACACACAACGCCCACACACACACCCACACACACACAACATTCGAACAATTCACTCACGCTCGCAAGTACTCAACGCACGCAATACGCGCGCGCGCCACACACACACCACAACACACTACCCACGCACGCACGCACGCACGCACTCACGCACGGCGGGCGCACACACACACACACACACACACACACCAAACACACACACACTCCCCACACACACACACACCCCATATCTGATATAACAGAAAGAAAGAAAGACAAGACAAAGCAAGTTAAATCAAGCTGTTCTATGGGGCTGCAGGTTCTTGTCGTGTAAAATCATGTCGTCTTCAGTCAAATGAGAGAAATATTGACTTAAGGTCAGTAAGAACAAAAACGTTTGGAAAGGTTATAATATGATCAATAGTGGTATCTATCTTCTCTCCTCTCGCTCTCTCTACTATCTCTCTCTCTTGTCTCTCTCGTTGCTTGTGTCACCTTCTCACGACGCTTTGAACCTAAAAATAAATGATCTTCCCTCCATCCATCCGTCCATCTCCCTCCCCCTCTCTCTCCTCCCCTCCCCTACCCCTCCCTATGCTTTTTGATGCTTGGCCACGATGTTCATGCGACTTTCCTTCTGATAGAAGATAAAATGAACTCTATCTATTCTTTCTACACCTCAATCTCTCTCTTTTTCTCTCTCTGTGCTTCGATCTCTATCTCTCTCTCCATTCTCTCTACTTCCATCCACTCTCTCTCTTTCTATCTCCTCTCTCCCCCCCTTCTCTCCTTCTTTCACTCTCCCACCCCTTCTCTCGCTCTCGCTCTTCTTCGTGCTTATGTGACACCTCTTCATGACGTTTTCATGATTTAATATGTAAATAATCAAACCTCTCTCTCTCTCACTCTCTGTCTCTATGTCTCTCTCTTTTTTCTTTTTTCTCTATCTCTCTCTCCTCTACGTCACCAGAGAGGAGGCAGTCGCAGCAAAACGTTAACCGTCACCCTGAAACGGCCACTCAACCCCGTCGCCTGGTCGAGTCATCCGTGCAGAATGATCCCCCGGCTGTCAGCTCTGAGCCAGTTGACAGTGCAGACAGATCCCCGTATGCAGCAGGGGGTCAGCATGACCAAGGCAGTGGACGGTCAGTGTCTCTCTTGGCTTTGATCTCTCTGACCACCTTTTTTTTCTGTTGATTTGGTTCTTTCTTGTTATAGTTCTCAGCCTGTCTGTCTTTGTATCTATGTTCAGCACCGTCTAAATACCTCTCCGGCCAACATTTCTCCCCCATGCCCGCTACAAACCCACCCAGCACTCGGCTCTCCTCTCTCTCTCTCTCTCTATCTCTCCGCTCTATCTCGCTCTTCGGGCCCCCACCCACTCCTTTATATCTCGAATGACATAGCGTGTTCCAGTCAACATCAAAGTGTTAACGTGTCAGTCTCTCCTCTCTCTCTCGCCTCTCTCTCTCGGTTGTTCTCTGTTCTCTGTCTCTGTCTATTGTTCTGGTCTGTCTGTATGTCTGTCTGTCTGTTGTCTGTCTCTCTCTCCTCTCATTCAGAAAAGATGTGTCTTCATCAAAGATTCTTTCGCTTTAACTTTCTAGAAACTTTTATGTGTTTTCCGGCGCAAGCTGCCAGTATAAAAAGAAGCATGCCCTTGCCCATTCTTTATTCTTGCAAGTAGAGTCATCATCATCATCATCATCAATCATCCTCATATTCATCATCATCATACATCACCACCACCACAACAACCACCACACCACGTCCACCACCAACATCATCATCATCATCAAATCATCATCATCATAATCATCATCACATCATCATTATATCATCTCACCACCACCCATCAACGTCCAGCATCATCATCATCATCATCATTCCTCATCATATCATAATTCATCATCATCATCATCAATCAATATCAAATCATCATCATCAACATAATCATCATAGCATGATCTGCATGCTGTCTGCCTGCCTCTGTCTGCCTGCTGTCGTGTCTGCCTGGCCTGTCGCTGTCTCTATGTCTCTCGCTTCTCTCTACTCTCTCTCTTTGCGGACGCCGGATTTGCCTCGTCGTCTCTCATTTCTCTCTGGTCTGTCTCTGTCTCTCTATCTCTGGCTCTCGGCCCCTCTCTCACTGTTCTCTGTCTCTGTCTGTCTGTTCGGTCTCTCTCTCTCTTCTCTCTCTCTCGTGCGCTTTCTCTACTCCTCTCTATCTCGCTCTCTCTATTGGCTCTTCTTTTTGATCACTCGATCGCTGTTGTGCCCTGCTTAATGAGAGCCATTCATACTCTAATAAATAATGCCCTATTCTATCTCGCTCGCTCTATCTCTCACTATTCTGTTGCTGTCTGTCTGACTGTTTGCAATGTCTGTCTGTTGTCTGCCTGCTCTGTTCTCCTGCATTGTCCGTCTGACCGCTTGTTCTGTATTGCTCTAGTAAGCAGGGCACCACGCCCCTACCTGACCCGCCGTACACAGGGGGGAAGCAGTTTCGCAGGAACACGTTGGACCGTCCGCCTGAAAAAGGCCTCTCACAACTCTGCCCTGGCCGAGTAGCCCGTGCAGCACCGCGCGATTCACAGGAATTCTGCACAGGACGATTCCGGCTGTAAGCTTCTGAGGACAGACGACCCCATGCTGTCAGCTCCCGTGTGAAGCAGTCAACGGTCCGTGTCTGGCTTGGTTTGCTCTCTCGACCCTTTTTTCTTTTCTCAAGAAACATTTTCTCTGTCCGTCTACTGTCTGTTGATTTGGGCACCCCCCCCCAACCTTGAACGTGGACATTCCACCCGTACTCCAATCCCACCCCGCTCTCTGTCTGTCTGTCTGTTTCTGTCTCTCTCTTCTCTCTCTCTCTCTCTCTTATCTCTCCTCTCTCTACTCTCTCTCTCTCTCGTCTCTCAACATAGGTCTGCTGTAATCAAATACTGTTTGCATTAGCTCTAAACACCCGTCTTTCTCTAGGAACAAGCTGCTGATGATACAGAAGCGTGCAATGGTTACCCGTTACCCTCCCAGTTATAGATCATAAAACATGATCATGATCCTCTGTCTGTCTCTCTGTCTCTCTCCTGTCTCTGTCTCTCTCTTTGTCTGTCTCTGTCTGTCTCTGTCTGTGTCTGCTCTCTCTGTCTCTCTCTCATTTGCAATTTATGCCATCTCGTATGGCATACACTCTAATGAATAATGCCTGGCCTGTCTGTCTCATGTCTGTTACTTTGTTTTCTGCCTCTCTAGTTGTTTCTGTCCGTCTCTCTCATGTCTCTGCCAATATGTCTGTCGTTCTGTCTCTGTCTTGCCTTGTTCAACTGTCTGTCTGTCTCGGTCTCTCTCTCTCAAGTTTTTTTTTTTCGGTCATCACCTTGTCCTTTCTAATTCACAAAATGTCATATAAGACCGCGCTACATCTGTACATGTAGTTTCTTTCTTGTGCATGTTTTGTTGTTGTTGTGTTTAAAATGCTTTGTTTTCATTGGCTTGCTTCACTCTTGATGTCAGTACTCCTTTCTCGGTAGTGGGTGTGTTGTGTGTTTGTTTGTTTGTTGCCTGGGCTGTTGTTGTTTGTTTGTATAGGTATTCGTTAGTAAATATGCAATTCTGTCTTAGCAGAGAGTAATGGCAAGTATGACATATGGCTAACTAAGGCAAAAACTTTACCGTTTTAAAGAATCACCGTCTTCTCTCTTCTCTCTCCTCTCTCTCTCTCTCTCCTCTCTCTCTCTCTCTCTCTCTCTTGTTTTGTCGGTCTATTAGTAGGGAGCACATCTCTCCCTGAACGGCCACGACCAGAGAAACAGTTGCAGGGAAACGGTTTTTCCAGTGGTCCTGAACCGCCGAGTCTGAGGCCTGAGACAGGCGACAGTGCTGTCAGCTCCCCCCATGAAGCTGCGGACAACCTGGCTACGGAAGGGGATGGTCCGTGTCTTTCTTTGGCTTTGGTCTCTGTCTGTGGCTTCGGTCTCGGTGCTGTGGCTTCGGTCTGTCTGTGACCTTGGTCTCGTCTGTGACTTTGGCACTGTCTGTGGCTTGCTCTCTGTCTGTGGCTTTGCTCTCTGTCTATGGCTTGGTCTCTATGGCTTTGGTCTCTGTCCTATGGCTTTGGTCTCTGTCTATAGCTTGGACTCTGTGGCTTTGGTCTCTGTCTATGGCTTTGGTCTCTGTCTATGGCTTTTTTTTCCTTTCTCGGTCTATGGCTTGGTCTCTGTCTATGAGGCTTTTTTTTTCTCTGTCTATGGCTTTTTTTCTTTTCTCGGTCTATGGCTTTGGTCCTCTGTCTATGGCTTTTTGGTACTTTCTCGGTCTATGGTTTTGCTCTCTGACTATGGCTTTTTCTTTCAGTCTAACTGTCTGGGTCTCTGTCTATGGCTTTGGGTCTCAGTCTATGGCATTTTTTTCTTTCTCGTTCTATGGCTTTTCTCTGTCTATGTTTTTTATTTTTCTTTCTCTGGTCTATGGCTTTGGTCTCTGTTTATGGCTTTTTAATTCTTCTTTGGTCCCTATGGCTTTGGTCTCTGTCTATGGCTTTTTCTTTCTCGGTCTATGGCTTTGGTCTCTCTGACCTTTTTATTTTCGATCTATATCTGTGTCTCTCGGATTCGGCACCCTATGAACCCTTCTCGCTCTTCTTTCTCCCCCCCCCACCTCACACCACTTTCAACCCACCTCCCTCTCCCTTCACTCCCCCTCTCTCTCTCTTTCTCTGTTGATGTGACCTCTGATTGTGTGTCTGTTTATTAAATGTTCTTTGCGTTAACTGCCTAGATACTTAATTCTTATCTGATTTTTTAAAGTGCTGATCAAAAAAGGGGCATACATTTGCTACATCATTTACCCTTACATAGATCAAATATACATCATGACTACGATCATCATCACCATCTCTGCTTCTTTGTTACAGCACCTGTATAATATTTGTGAGTTCACACACACACACACAACACACACACACACACAACACACACACACACACACACACACACAACACACACACACACACCCGACAGACGTGTGTGTCTGTGGTTGTGTGTGTATCTGTGTCTCTGTCTAGGTTGTGAGTATGGACTTTGTTTGTCAATTTGTTTATCTTTACCATGTCTACATTTTCCCTTTATTGTCTTTTTTTTCCCTCTCGATGGGATCGTGAGAGGAAACAGGTGGGGTGCTAGGAAGAGGAACACGTTTCAAATTATTCGTTTTCTCTGTGAGTGTGTGTATGTTTGTTTGTTTTGTTGTCTGTCTGTCTGTTGTCAGTCTGTCTGTCTGTCTGTTTTGTCTGCCCGTCTGTCTGTTCATAGGGACGTGTGACGTGTGCAGTCACTTTTTTGTGTACCAATTTTGTCCTCAGTAAAACATTAGTAATCGTATTCTCAACCTTGCTCTGCACATATTTTTGTGTGATGTACTCCCAAATGCATTCAAGTACGCTTTTTCCTCGTTGAATGAACACATTTATTTATGTCTTTCACTTTGTGTTTGTAAGAAGTGTTATTTTTCTATATCGACTTGTTTATCATATCGGATTTAAATACGGGTGCTTTTGGTTCACTTTTGAGGGTTTTTTTTAAGCATGGTTATACATCAGTTTTTTTTTTTTCATTCTGTTGAAAATTTTCATTTTTAAATCTGTGTGTTCTTTTCGCTTTATTTGCGTGTGTACCTCATGCATGCATGCAGTGAGTTTTGTGTGTGGTGTGTGTGTGTGTGTGTGTGTGTGTGTGTGTGTGTGTGTGTGTTTTGTGTGTGTTTGTGTGTGTGTGTGTGTGTGGTGGTGTGTGTGCGTGTGTATATATGTGTGCGTGCGTGCGTGCGTGCGTGCGTGCGTGTGTGTGTGTGTGTGTGTGTGTGTGTGTGTGTGTGTGTGTGTGTGTGTTCGTGCGTCTGTGGTGTGTGTGTGTGGGTGTGTGTGTGTGTGTGTGTGTGTCCGTGCGTGTGTGGTGCGTGCGTGCTGTGTGCGTGTGCGTGTGCGTGTGTGTGTGTGTCCGTGTGTACATGTTGATGTGTATGTTTGCAGGCGATCCATCCTATGACTCCCTGAAACCTGTGGCAGACACAGATGCCTGAAACCCACGCCCTGTTTATGGCACAAACCCACCACCTGCACGACTACAGCAACGCCCAGTCGAGTCCAGCCCCCTCCCACAAACCACCACCTGCCTGGCCAACAACGGAAAAGCCTACCTACCTGAGATCTATGGACTTTGACCTCTCATTCCCCATATCCCTCAATAAAGGGTCACCGTCTGCGAGTATGTGCCTTTGAGGTTGAGCAGATTTTTCCTCCCTCAAACCCTCCCCCCTGCTTCCCCGCCCCTCCCCTCCCTCCCCTCTTCTCCCCCAAACCCCGCCTCCTTTGTCTTGTTCTTATAGATATTATCTTACAATGGCCAAGGGCTTTTAAACTTTCAAGCCCGTCGGTCGAGTTTTATATCTGCCCTGCAACCACTTCCACCCCCCCCCCCTCCCCTCCCCTCACCACTAATCCTCTCTTGTCATAACAAGGATTCGGCCTCAACGATTATGTGCCGTTCTTACCAGGGGGAGAGTATTCTGAAATTCTGACGCTACAACTTACTTTCCAGCCTCCTATAGCATCACTATCATTATTATATGGTTGCAATCACAATTATTATCAAAACTATTAAGATAATATCATAATTATTGATATACCATTTAGATTCCATCCTTCCCCTAATTCCTTCCTTCCATCTCCTCTTTGTCTCCCCGTCCTCCCCTTCCCTCCTCCCCTTGGTTTTTGTACTCCCAGTCTTATAGAACAGGGAGTACTTGACAAATGGGAACGAAAGAAAATGCTGTGTGTGTGTGTGTGTGTGGTGTGTGGTCAAAATGGTGTTCCACTCGCTCCAGACAAACCTGAAGGGCCGGTCTTTCTGAAAATTTGTAGGTAGGTTCATTATGGTCACGGATCATGCCCGATGTGTTATTTTTACCGTATAGCCGTTACTAACGGCCACAACGGCCTATAACAGTTTTCCTTCTTTATGGAATATCTCAGAAAGTACTTGGCCGATCTTTCTGAAAATTTGTAGGCATGTTCATGTCTAGGATTATGCCCGATGTGTTATTTTACCGTTAGAGCCGTTACTAACGGCTACAACGGCCTATAACGGGTTTTCTTCTTCATAGAATATCTCAGAAAATACTTGGTCAATCTTTCTGAAAACTTGTAGGTATGTTCATTATGGGTCTAGGATCATGCCCGATGTATTATTGTACCGTTATAGCCGTTACTAACGGCACTAACGGCCCATAATAGTTTTCTTCTTTATGGAAAAATCTCAGGAAGTACATGGCCGATCTTTCTGAAAATCTGTAGGTATGTTCATTATGGGTCACAGATGATGGCCGATGTTTACCAGAATAGCCGTTACTAACGACTATAACGGGCCCAAGCGCGGTCTTTCCTCCTTTTGGAATATCTCGCGCGTATTCAAGATAACTGGGAATATATGCTTTGCATCTTGTTTTTGTTGTTGTTTGTTTTCCCCCCGTAGTATTAGTAGCTTTATTATCATTTCCTGTTGTCAATATTTCTTGATTTCTGTTATTTCAGGTATTTATTCTATTATATTATCTTTATTTTCTCATTTATTCAAAATATTTTTAAATTTATTTATTATTATCATTATATATATATATATATATATATATATATATATATATATATATATTTTTTATTATATTTTTTTTAAAATAGGGTGATAAAAGGAAGTTTTAAAAACCAACAGATCTGTTTCGAGCCAGCGCTCTCGTCAGGGTGGCTATTGTTAACAGATGTTGCTCCCCAAGGGGTTGCAGCACTTTCAGAATTTTATTAGGCGTTTTAGCAGTATTCTATATATATATATATATATATATATATTGACTGGTTCAGATTTCCATAATGAGGCATCGCTCCCCCGAGGAAACTGTTCACGTCAAGTAGACAGTGCTCACAATGATATGTTAGTGATGATATAATATCAATACTGTCAATTGTATGAATGATGATAATGCTAACAATTAAGGTATTAAAAGGAAGTTTTAAAACTACAGATTCGAGCGCTCGCTCTCTTCAGGATGTTTAGTATCACTCACTGCCGATGTTATATAGCCTGATGTGCGAGTTGGCTGCACGTGTATTTCAATTTTGTTTACAACTGTATTTGCACGTGCGGGTTGGCTGCATGTGTAGCTCGGTTCTCAAGTTATTTGTGGTTCAGAGTGTTTTGCTAACAACGATTTCCATTTGTGCCTGCAGTTGTTTACTATTTCTATTTGGTGTTTAGAGTTGCTAGATGTGGTTTGCAAAGTATAAACATTTTTCTGTTAAGCATAGGTTGCATCTTTTTGAAATGTTATTGTATGGTGATGCCCTTTTTATGATTTTCCAGGATATGTTGTAGTTTACTTTTTTATCTTTGAGTCTCCAAATGTATTTGCTCAGTTCTGTTTGGTTTTTGTTTTTTTCTCTTATTGAATGACTGTTTATGGTTTGCATATCTGGTTTTGAAATGGTTTTCAGTGATTCCTATGTATGTTTCTTTTTCATTTCCTGATGTCACAGTAGCTTGGTATACAATGTTATTGTAGAGGCATTTATTGTTTAGTGGACATTGTTCTTTATTGGTGCAATTGCAAGATTTCCTTTCATCACCCTTCTTTGCTGCATTGCTTTTCGTTTTGTTGGATGAATCAATTATATTTTTAAGGTTGGGCATACATGAATATGACAGTTTGATGGTGTTTTTGTTGAATATTTTGGACAGTTTGTGTTCTTTTGGAATGATGCTGTCAGAATTTTGAAAAATTCTTTTCCTACGTTTGTTTTTACTCTACCATCATATGGGGGGTTATACCATGTGATTTTTCTTTTCCTGTTCTTTTTGTTTTTGTTCATGTTAATATCTGGACTGTATTGTAGTTTGTAGCTATAACCACTTTTATGTAATGCTTCTTGGTATTCTGCTGCTGCGTTATTGAATACTCTTTCATTGTGAGAGAGATTGGATAATCTCTTGTTTATACCATTAGGTATGGTTTTTAGTATAGATGGTGGGTGGTTGCTGTTGATGTTTACATAGATGGGTGTGTCGTTGGGTTTCTTGTATGGTTATATATATGGTTATTGAGGTCAAGCGTTATGTCTAGGTAGTTTACTACCTTTTTGTTTGCTTCAACAGTGATTTTTAAGTTTTGGTTTTGGGAAGATTTTGCATAGTTCTTTTTTCTTGTTTTCGATGGTTCTTGGGTTGTTGTTTAGCGCGGCAAGGCCATCGTCTCTGTATAATCCAACTTGCTTTCCGAGTTGTTTTTGGATGTTGGATAGTGTGACGGGTCTCCGACTCTCCCCCTCGTTATTAAAATATGATTATCATATTCAGGGGATGCAGGGGGTTATAGACAGAAGTGTTTACGCTTCCACAACCAAAATGCACTCTCGCATAGGCACATGCACTCTGTCACTCACATCGGGCCCACAAAAGTGACGGGAAAACCAATAACATTCCACAGAAAATAATCAACTTTTATTTAACTTGACTCCGAGCCCCCACCCGTCACTACACAACACAATTATCTGTATCATACAACAATGTAAAACACCATACAGACAATCTCATAAATCGCATCCCCTGTTCTTCAGTGATTCTTGCTTAACCAGGAAAGACAATATTTCACTATTCTGTTTGCACACTTATAAACTTAAGAACAAATGAAACGTCCATAACTTGCCAGCATTCCTTGGTTGACTGTCATTTTCTCTCATCACACTGTGCGACCACGAGAGCTGAAGCTGCCACACGGTTGTGTCCCTCCCGATTGGCCGAATCCCAGTTGGGGAACACTGGCAACGTAGCTTTAGTCGCACCCTCACACCGAGTCGTCCGGACTCCACCGCACTCCGCCCTCTCCACGGAAAGGGCTCCTGTCGGCCTCTCCCACAGGCCTTCTCTGGCTGCAAACACCCCACCGTTGTCTGGCAGCTCCCTGTCTAGGCTCCAATAGGCTAACACGTCTTGCTGTCGACCGTCCCCACACGGGAGACCATTCTTCTCGTCGTCGGCTCCGAGGCTACAGCAACCTCCACTGTCTGACGTCCCCACCTAGGAGACAACGAGGCGACAGCCAACCTCTGCTTCTCGCTGTATTTTGTTGAGCCCTCAGCAGACGGGCGAGTTCACTTTCCCTTAAGTGAGTCACACACTTCCTAGTTTTTCCAGGCACCTTATATCCATTCTCAAACAAGAGAGAACCCGAGTTTGACTGGTTCAACCAATGAAATCACTGGCTCACATGCATCACACGATTTGTACCAATAATTCCCCGAGTTATTTTTATTCCGCCAATGGAATCACTAGTCACCTACACATACACCCACACCACAGCTGTTAGCACCAACAAAGACTTGGGCACCAAGTGGTTAATGCATAACCTCCTATTCAACTCATGTTCCATTCCCCAAAGCTACCCATTATACTAACAGCCTGGACTTCTCTACCAGCCAGGACTAATGCTTCAAGTGGTGACTACACCCTGTAGACAACAAGGTGCAAACCACTCAATAGGCCGAAGCCTTCCATTCATTCCTCAGAACAAGAACGACTGAAGAGTCGCTGTACTCTGCCTGCAGGCTGACGGTCGCCTACCCGTGACGGTCACCTGACACGATTGCCTTCCTTTCAGCCAGTTAATAGCCAGTACCAAGTGGACACCCTCCTTACCCAGGACGGCAGGTCGGCATGTCCTTGTCGCTATCCCTCGGACATGTGAAACACTTCCCAGTAACTCCTCCCTTCAGTAAACTACTCAGGGTTTCCCCCCCCTGGTGATGCCTGAATTCGCACACTTGAAGAACCAAGGAACTTGCTCTCAACAACAGCAAAACTACCCTTAATTTGCCTAAATGCTCGAGAACATTCGGCCGATTCTGTTTGTTTAAGTGTTTTTGAACCATTGGATGACTTCGTATGAATTCTTCCAGAGGTTGTATTCGGTGTTTGATTTTACATTTTTAATGACTTTTTCTAAAGTTTTCTTACTTATTTTACCTAGTTCTGATTTATTTATGGGTTTATTATATATATTCTGTATCATGCTTTTATTATCAGTTCATATAACCATTACCTTCACTATAGTTGTTAGCATTATCATCATTCATACATTTGATAGTATTGATATTATCATCACTAACATTAACATCATCATCACCATCGCCACTAAGACTGTTGCCGCGGTACCATGCTGTTGGTTAAGAATCCTCTAACCCACTCTCCTTTCTCCCATACTACAATTGCCATTGCCATATTATCACTAAAAGTGGTAGTAATCCTGCCTTTATTCATTTTTTCAATATTTTGTTCATCATCATTGCCATTGTTAGTATTCCGATCAGTAATATGATTATCATCATTACTTCCTTGACCCACACATTATCTCCCTTCTGACAGCCTCGTTTTCATTCAACACCTATCTTGCACTGAAGTGATTGAAGATAAGTGATTGCTGCTCGTTCATTTTCGTTCTCCTAATTGTTTTGAATCTCGCCTGAAGAAGACCTAAGACGTCGAAACGCATCGTGTTTTTGTCTTGTGATTTGTTTTGTCCACTTTTTCTGTTTTTGTTTTTGTTTTGTTTTTTTCAGTTCGCTAACATTTATTCAAGATTTGTATTAAATGATATGCATCTTTTATGTTTTTTTCTGTAACGAGTAAAACTACACACACACACACACATTTCTTATACAACAGATACATATATTCAGTGTGTTTTACAGGCAGATTTACGTGTGTAGGCTATGTAGTCAGTCAATGAGTTGGTTTTGTTCCACAAGAGTGCTTTTTGTTCTTTCATCATCAGGATCTCGAACTGCTTTTGTCTTCGTGCATTGTTTTATTATGTGTCAGTGAAAAGTATGTTCAGTTATGTTCCTATTTTCTTGTTTATCTTTCTTCTCTGTCGTGTCAGTATTTGTACACTTTTTTTGGTTATGAAAGGCATTCAACTCTCTCTCTCTCTCTCTCTCTCTCTCTCTCTCCTCTCCTCTCTCTCCCTCATCGCTCTCTCTCTCTCTCTCTCTCTCTCTTTAATTTTCTATACACGCTAACAGAACTTCTTCACGAAAATTGGGCGATTCACATATTATTATCAACTTCCGGAAAGTCATCACTGCTATTATACGATAAAACTTAATGCAACAAAACTAGTGCTGAAACCAGTTATCTAAAGGTACATAAATTTTTTTGGGTTGTTTCTTTTCCACGAAATATCAGCTATATATATACGTATATACATATGTATGTAATATACACTTTTGTGTGTGTGTGTGTGTGCGCGCGCGCGCGCGCGTGCGTGTGTGTGTGCCCGTGCGCGTGCGCGCGCGCGTGTGTAATATGTGTGTGTGTGTGTGTGTGGTGTGTGTGTGTGTGTGTGGTGTGTGTTGTGTGAGACTGAGACAGAGAGAGACAGACAGACAGACAGACAGACAGAGAGAGAGAGAGAGAGAGAGAGAGAGAGAGAGAGAGAGAGGATTTCTAAAGATAAAAACAAAATTGGTCATCCACTATAAAAGACAATAATATGTAACCTACAAACAGAAATGTAGCACCACACACACACACACACACACACACACACACACACACACACACACACACACACACACACACACACACACAAATAGATGAAGACAAGATTTGGAAAAAAAAAGTGTGAAAACATTACGATTAAAATATTCGAAAAAGTAAATAAACCTTATGATTTGAACAAGGATAAGTGGTACATTGGCAACATACACTGAATTCAACAATACTGATAAAAGGCAAGTGTACTGACTATCCAGCAGCATAAAAGCATGATTTTCAGTTGGTGGACATGTGAATAAGATCATCGTTGACATTTTTGTGTCTGTAGATCTTCGAGGTTATCTTCGATTTACAGAATAATCATCTGGTACGCTGTTTGACAGCTGCATTCGTCACTCTAAAATATACTGCATTAGATCATCATGATTCTACGTCTCCTGTCCAAGGTCCACACATTCTATGTATGAAAAACTAGGCATTTTTTTTGTTCGTTTTTATACAACGTTTTTCGCTTTCAACATGTTTCCCCTTATTCCTTACACAATTGTTTGGGAAAAGATATCAAGTCAACAATGTTTACACAGGTCGGCAGGAGAACAACTGTGAACAAGAAATGCCCCCCCCCCCCCATTCCTCGTCCCTCTCTCTACTCCCCACCCCCCCCCCACCCGCGCCGGGGGCATGCATGCTTCGACAATGACGACTTCAAAGTTCGACAAGCGCACTGAAAACAAAACAAAACAAAATCACCCAACCGTTTGTTTTCTCGTTGTTCTCCATGTGAAAAGGACGCTTCCTCCTCCCCCCCCCCCCCCCCCCCCCCCCCATTTACTCCCAGGGTAAAAACACGCGGCATCCTTTATTAGTTTCAGTCAATCTATACATGGGTGACTTCAGCGACGCGTTTTCATCAAGTACAGGAGAGTCCGGGTAATCAAACTGCATATATGACGTCTGTCAGGTCCACCACACACACACACACACACACACACACACACACACACACACACACACACACACACACACACAAAGATAAAACAGACTGAAAATTGGATATGCACCTCAATGACCGCAGACCCCGACAAAGGTCGACCGGACCCTTGACCAGCCCATTAGGTCTGCTCATGAATGAACACACAATTTTGTACGCCAGGGGAAGTAACCGTCAGTACGGACCACAAAAGAGTTAGTTCCCAAGTCGGTTTTAAAACAAGACAGAGAAAATGCAAAAGGTCAACCTTAAGATCGCTATGAAGTTTTGATAGTCCCATGAAAATAATATCCCAATGAGTGGTCGGCCATAGTTTTTTATACTTCTCAGATATCAGTGGAATGTTACTGTTCTGTTTAGAGATATTTTGTTCCGTTAGAGTCTTAACTCACGGGGAATTGCATTCTATTAAAAATTGCCATAGTTTAACTTAAGGTCTAAGTGCTATAGCTTTACCTGAAAATGTTGTATTTACCCTTACGCTGATAATGGGCTTATGTATGTCAGCACAAGTCTGAAATTCAATTTATATGCATAAAATGGATGATTATGCTATTAAGGAGCTTGCGATATGAAATAAAATGCAAACAAGTACTGTAACAGTACTTTGATCATGATGAAAGTTTCACCTAGAGAATATGAATGTAAGCGCTTGATACTGCAACCTATAGCAAAACAATAAATGGTGACGTTTCTTCATCGGAAACAGTTTGGAACTCTACCTCAAGCGAGCGAGGGGAAAACTGAAAAATCGAGAAGACGACAATGTTTGCCTCTCACAAACTTCTCTGACCAGCATGCACTGTGACTTCACTGCTGAAGTGTTAGATGAGCATTTTAGGTACCGGTTGTTTGAATCCATTTGCCGAACAAAAAGAGAAACTGATAAATAGCCAAAAGGGAGGAAAGGACAAAAAGGTGACCTGGCACAAAAAGCCTGTGACCGTTTCAAGAAGATTTATACGCTAAATTGTCTTGGCTGATTTTAATTTTTTTTTTACCTTCATGGTCCGAGGTTTTTCCTTTTGACCACCCCATAGGTTGACGAAGAGAGATACAAAAACCTCAAGTCTTAGTGTTTCCATATAGATTTATTCTAACAGTACATGACCACGATTTTGGGGCATTTGGTCTGTGCTGCCTCAGCAGCACGGAGAACTCGACCAGAAAGTGTTCTTTTTCATTGAATACTTACTGTTGTGCCACGTGTGGTGTGTCGACCAAAGACCGCATCACACTGTCTTTAGTAGTGAGGCTGAGAAACTGGCGCACAACCAGCTGAATAATGAAGACAAATAACAGAGAAATCAATAGGATGTATATCATAGTTTTTCCCCTTGTAAAAAGACAAACGACATTTATTAAGAAGGCACAAGCATCTCGAAACCTTAAAGCTAAAAGAACAAAAAAAAGCAGTCTTATGTTACAACAAAAAAAAAGTTAAGGAAAGACAGAAACCAATCTATTAAATACAAAAACGTAACTAAAGACAGAAACCAATCTATTAAATACAAAAACGTAACTAAAGACAGAAATCTGTCTATTAAATACAAAAACGTAACTAAAGACAGAAATCTATTAAATACAAAAACGCAACTAAAGACCGAAACCTGTCTATTGAATGTACCTAGTCGGTATTTGTTCATAACTTTGACAGGGACACAAAGGAAAGCCAAGCGTTCAGTCCACTGGACAAAAATGCTAATGTCATTAATGGTTTGTGTTTCCTGGGGGGCAAAGTTGAATCAAAGTCATAATCAACGCTTCTATTTTTCAGTCCATTGTGATCTAATCAACATATTTCACATGTCTTGTCTTATGATTCGTTTGTCCACGGTTTTTTCTCTTTTTTTTTCTTTTTGGTGGTGCGCTAACATTAATATTTTAGATTTATTTTACAAGAGTCACACTGAAAACATCAAAATATATCAAATCCCCCCCCCCCCCCCCCCCCCCCCCCCCCCGGCCATGTCCAATCGTTAAAAGCAATGCTGTTAACACATTTTCAGCCAAGTCAAGAACAGGATCAGACGTTTAGGGTAAGTAAAAAAAACAAAGAGAAAAGATAAAAAAAGAACAGCAATGCAGTTAAACAGGTATGCGCACTTCAAAACAATATCAGATAAGAAATTCAGACTTCCTGCAATTCATTACACACAACACTACGTCATGAGCGTCTAGATATGTAGCAAGATGTGGACAAAACTCGCTATACAACGATCTGTACTTGCCAAAGAAAAAAGCAAATAGATCCAAGCACGGAGCTCTTGATGGTATCTTTATAAACTGAACGTCGACGACAATGTCATTTCTATTCCTATGTTTGTCACAAGTGTATGGTGTGTGTGTGTGTGTGTGTGTGTGTGTGTGTGTGTGTGTGTGTGTGTGTGTGTGTGTGTGTGTGTGTGTGTGTGTGTGTGTGTGTGCAGTTGTGTGTGTGTGTGTGTGTGTGTGTGTGTGTGTGTGTGTGTGTGTGCGTGTGTGTGTGTGTGTGTGTAGTTGTTTGTGTGTGTATGTGTGTGTGTGTGTGTGTGTGTGTGTGTGTGTGTGTGTAGTTGTGTGTGTGTGCGTGCGTGCGTGCGTGCGTGCGTGTGTGTGTGTGTGTGCCTGCCATACAAGATAAACGCTCATATCAATGCTCATTTCACAGGTGACAAACTGGCCAGGGTTCAGCTGCAGTTTGGGACAAGGTCACGGTGGTGTTAGTACGAAACTGGTCGCAAGAATATCGGAATATGTCTGGTCGTGAAGTAGAATGAATCTTATACTCCTGTACATGGATTCTCTGGAGAAAAAAAAAATCAATTAAAAAAAAAACGCATACTTGCATGACGGTCATACGATAAAAGAAATGATAGTAAGAGAGGAAACAAACACAATGGTTTGCGGGATGGTCGTAGGTTTGCGTAAGGGTCACACGCTGAAAACAATGACTGTTCGATGGGAAACAAAGACAGAGGTTTTACATGATGGTCATATAATGAAAACAATGACTGTTCGATGGGAAACAAAGACAGAGGATTGCATAATGATCAGAAGTTTACATAATGGTTATACACTGAAAACAATGACTGTTCGATGGGAAAGAAAGACAGAGGTTTTACAAGACGGTCATATGATAAAAGCAATGACTGTTAGATCGGAAACAGAGGTTTACATGATGGTCATATGATGAAAACAATGACTGTTAGATCGGAAACAGAGTTTACATGATGGTCATATGATGAAAGCAATGACTGTTAGATCGGAAAACAGAGGTTTACATGATGGTCATATGATAAAAGCAATGACTGTCAGACGGGACACAAAGACAGACGATTACATAATGATCAGAAGTTTACATAATGGTTATACGCTGAAAACAATGACTGTTAGATGGGAAACAAAGACAGAGGTTTACGTAATCAAAAACGATTGCTTAAGACGTTTGAGCGCGAAATCAATGTTTGACATAGTCGCCAGCGAAAATGATGGTATGAAGTTCGATTTTTGGATTGAAATGACATACCAGTACTCCACCTTTCCTTGTGCGTAATAGAAGAAAAAAAAACTATCCTCCTAGCTTTCATCAAGTCCGAGAAATACAGACACCTACACCGCTGGTCAGGACATTGTCGATGTCAGAACAACCAGCTGGGTGAACGTCAAGTCACGGCTGAAAGATGAATGAGCAACAGACTCAGAGACACATCCCCTAAACCACGCGGATCCAATCTTTGCAGCTGAACCGAAAGTAAACTGAAAAAAAAAATGAATGGAAATTGGTCGGAAACAAAGAATTGAAGCCACAACCTTTCAGCTTGCAGATCGCGATGCTAATCTATTCACCGTGAGGGCTGATCGAGGAACAAATTTTCGTGTTTTTATGGAGAGAAGAAGAAGAAGAAGAAGATGATGATGATGATGATGATGATGATGATGATGATTGTGAAGAAGAAGTAGAAAAAGAAGAAGAACAATAACAGGAGGAAGAAGAAGAGCAAGAAGAAGAGCAAGAAGAAGTAGAAGAAAAGACAGGATATTCTGTAGCTATTCAGGAAAACTGTTCTCCGCTAGTTGGAGCAGTATGCTATGAATCATTTTACTACTACTACAACTAGTGCGTGTTCATGATATTGAAGAATAACAGTTTTCATCTCAGACAGCCGAAAGCAGCATGAAAGACAACAGGGTCACACTCGTAACAACAGGGAAAGAGGGGAGAGGGGCAATATTTGACCCATTTTCAAAGACATAATCACTGGGGGTAATTTTCTTTATATGAACAAGGACCATGTGTTTTCCTTCATACAACAGTTGAGGCTAAATTCTTTTTCGCTGGGGGTGGGGTTAGGGTGTTTTCACCGGTTTCGGTTGTTGCAGGTATTTTTTTTTCATGGGGGAAAACAGTATTAATTGTTGTGGGTTTCTCCTCTTTTCCATGATGGGGGAAGGGGGGGGGGGGGGGGGGGGGGTAGAGGGTAGAGAGATGGAGAATAAGTTTCCTTAAGTTTAATTCACATAATCTTGAGGGTTTATACTTTTTCATAAGGTGGAAGCTTTTTTCATACGAGGAGGAAAACTAGATTTCACTGCCTTTAAACACACACAGCTGGTGTGGGTTGATCCTTTTGGGGGTTCCTCTTGTGTGTATCAGGGCTGGACGGGTTTGCCCAGTTTCAAAGGAACTCAATCATCTTGGGTGAACTTTTTTCTATCAGCTACGAGAATGAATTCATCAGTTTCAACGGGACACAATCGTCTTGGGTTAACCTTTTTCTGTTGGCTACGAGAATATATTCACCAGTTTCAAAAGGACACAATCGTCTTGAGTTAACTTTTTCTATCAGCTTTGAGAAAAAATTCACCAGTGTCAAAGGGACACAATCGTCTTGGATTAACCTCTTCTATCATCTTCTAAAATACATTACACCAGTTACAGAGAGCACATTGACCTTTCAGGTCAATCCTGCACATAGAAAGAAGAGGGAGCGGGGGAAAGAGGCTATAGAGGGAGAGAGAGAGAACAGAAAAGAAAGCTGATGCTCATTTTCCTTAGGCATTTTGAAAGGTTCGTGACCCATCAAGTCAACCCTGCAGACAAGAGTTAAGAGCTGGCAGGATTTGAGCGATTCCAGCGGCACTAAATAGTTGTTGAGGGCGGAGCCCTTGTTGGTGGATTAGTGGTGGAGAGTAGGGTGTCAGTTGCCCTTGGGCAGTCTGAACGGCACATAGTCGTTGTGGGAGGGGTTGGACATGGCGTGGATGTAGCTGTTGTGGGGGGGACGGCTGCTTGTCCCACGAACAGGGCATGGGGGGTTT
>JADBJO010002632.1:0-2500 GCA_016801955.1 Conus betulinus
AGTTGGCGGCTGTCAGGTCCTCCCCAATGCTGGTCCCCTTGCCCTTCAGCCTCCTCCGGTTCGCCAGCACCTGGTCCCTCAGCTTGCGGTCGAAAAACCGCACTAGGATGGGGCCGCGGCTTGTCGCTGCTCCGTCTCCCCGTCCGTGTGGGCCACCTCGACGTCGCTGGGCTTCACCTCCACGCCGACACTGTCCGTACAGATACGACAGATCTTCGTCACACAGTTCTCTGCCGTCTCATTTCTCTTTCTCTGGCACCCGAAAACACGAATATGACAGCGTCGGGAGTACTGTTTCTAGGTCATTATTGTCTTTCTGTATTTCTCTGATTCTGTTTTCTTGCTGCCTGATGCTGTCACTCAGTCTCTCACTTTTCTGTTTCAGCTGCTTGATTTCTTGTTCTTGTTTGTCTTTCTGCATTTCCATGTCGAACAGCCTCCCCTCCAATGCGGAAATCTTTTCCATAAATGTCGTTGTCAGGTTATTAACTTCCTGACGCATTCTTTGAAAATCCTCCTTTGTTGTCAGTCCATCAAGCCTTCTTTCGATGCGCGCCAGTGCAGTCTGAATATCCATAGCGTGTCTGTCGTCGTCCCGCTCTTCCTCAACTACGTGCTGGCGTTTTTCTATCTGGTTTTCTGTCTCTTTTCACTATCTCGTCTTCAATACACCACACACTAGTGTCACTTTCGTCAGTTGAAGATCTGAACACGCGTTTTGCTCTTCCCGCACTGTCACTATCATTCGACATGCTAACTCACAACACAGACGAGGGCACGGAGCGGAGTCATATCTTGAGATCGCAGCACGGATGCTAACGGTGCATGTGTACTCTTATCTATAATGGCGCGTCACAATGTTCACAGTATTACTATCCTGGAAAGCCCATGTCCGACGATTCCTGCCTCTCATTTCAACAAAAAGCATATCGGTGGATGTTGATCACACGTCAGTAATTAACAAGTAGTTAATTAATAACTGTAAGAGACGTGTCGAGGCAGTCCGCACGTCGCATGAGCGGAACTCACTCTCACAGGCCCCTACTTTCATAATATCCGCCCTCAACCAGGCCTGAGAGATACAAACACCCTGCAGTGTTGGTCAGGAAAATTTGAGCAGCAGGATGAAGCTTGACTGTGTGGTCCCAGTCTTCCCAACTGAGCCGTAGCAAAGTCAACTCTGGGTAGGAGCTGGTCGGGGCAGAAAAATCCCACATACTTCAGCCTTACTTCTACGTATGCGTCGTTTACTGTTGATTTCGTAGGTGTAGCCTGCGATACTTATGCCATTAAACCCCCCAAAAGCAACTAAAGTCATGCTCATAACAATACAGTTTAAAACGGCAGAATGTCAAAAGTTCCCTTCTGTTATTATCAACAATGAAAATATTGAAGAATCAGGACAGCCATCCCCCCCCCGCGTTCGCGGCCTTAGTTTTGACAACAATCTTTCACGGATGCTCATATCAAATCTTTCTGTGACAGCATCCAGGCAAACATGCCAGTTTATGCAGCACCAAGACGGGCTCTCTTCTGAACTTTTCCTGATCGGAAAAGTATTCCCTAAATCACACACTCCTGCTTTTCGATCACTCACTGTTTGATAGTATTTGACCCAGCTAGAGAGAATTCAATAAAACATTTAAATCAGTATCTGCAAACTTGGCCATGACTAAAATCGACGAGTCTCACAGAAAACTGAATTGTATTTGTGTTTCGTGTTTAGGGTTCTTCCATTGATTCTTTCGCATCTGAAAATGTCCCTGAGAAACTTTTGCATTTCAGTAACATGTGAAGTCAACCTCCAACTGATCGTTAAAACATTCGTATTCATAGTCCTCTCTCTCTCTCTCGTCTCTCTCTCTCCTCTCTCTCTCCTTTCCTCTCTCTCTCTCTCGCTACTCTTCCTCTTCTCTCTCTCTCCATCCCTCGAAAGCTCTTCTCTCTCCCTCTCTCTCCTCTCTCTCTCTCGCTCTCTTGCACGTCGAAAGCGTGATCCCTCTCTCTCTCTCTTCTCTCCTCTCTCTCTCTCTCTCTCTCCTCTCTCTCTCTCCTTCTCTCTCTCTCTCTCTCTCTCTCTCTCTCTCTCTCTCTCGCACGCGCGCTTGCCCACTCGATTGCTCACACTGGCTCTCTGCAGGCAGTCAAGCAGATTAACCCTCTGAACAAAACTCTTGTTGGCAGCAGCGATTTGAAGATTGCACTCTGAAAACAAAAGGCAAAATGAAGGGAGAAGCATCCATGAAGAGCCCCCGCTACACAACAGTGGCAGTTACACAAATAAAGAGACACCGACATAACACAACTGCACACACATACCACGCACACGAGCACTCGCGCGTGCGCGCGCGCGCACACACACACCCACACACACACACACACGCGCGCGCGCGCGCGCCCCCGCACATACACGCACACACAGCACATACACATACTCACACGCACGCACGCACGCACGCGCACACGCGTGCCTGTACACACGCCACACACACCACACACA
>JADBJO010002632.1:7500-50000 GCA_016801955.1 Conus betulinus
CACATTTCTCACACTCCGCACACTGATTTCATTTTTTTCTGTTAACAATTCTCCTTTCAAATCGTTCCAAGTGATCGACGGCTTAGAGGAAAGCGGACGACACAAGGATAATGCACCGCCAACAGAGACGAAGACACAGAGGCCATGTTTCCTTAGGCCAAGCACACGAAGTGGCATACGTTTCAAATCTGTACAAAAAGGAATCCATTTCAACTCATGACTCATCAAAAGCAATTTGGGAATGTGGGGAATGCATGGGGCTTTTGGAGAGGAGGAAACACTATGCTGATGATCATCACCTGCATCATCATCATTCGTTTTTGGTGTTATATTCAAGTGTTCTCTCTCTCTCTCTCTCTCTCTCTCTCTCCTCTCTCTCTCTCTCTCTCTCTCTCTCTCTCTCTCTCTCTCTCTCTCTCTCTCTCTCTCTTGTGTGTGTGTGTGTGTGTGTGTGTGTGTGTGTGTGTGTGTGTGTGTGTATCCCCCTCCTCTCTCTCTCCCTCTGTCTCTGTCTCTCTGTATCTCCTCTCTCTCTCTGTCTCTCTGTCTCTCTCTCTCTCTCTCTCCTCTCTCTCTCTCTCTCTCTCTCTCTCTCTCTCTCTCTCTCTCTCTCTCTCTCTCTCTCCTCCCTCTCTCTCTCCAGAGGGCTGGATGTAAGAGAAAAAAAAAAACTATTCATACTTAGTCCACTACCCTCTTAAAATAAAATTCGTTCGTTCGTTCTCTCATTGTCCCCCCCCCCCCCCCCCCCCCCCCCCCCCCCCCCCCCCCCCCCCCCCCCCCCACACACCTCTTTTCTCTCATTCACACACACACACACACACACACACACACACACACACTCACACACATACACGCGCGCGCGCGCGCGCGCGCACACACACACACACACACACACACACACACACACCTTTGATATTTTATTGTCATTACCAAAGAGGTCTTTTGACAAGGGGGAAGGGGGTAACAGAACAATAGCATTTCCCTCTCCCTTCCTGCAAGCACATAGTACACATTCATTCCTAGTGTGCATCAAATCAAAGGTTAACAATTTCCTTATGTCCTAACGCACAGGAGTAATGCAGTAAGGTTAAACCAAAACAACAACCAAAAAAAAAAAAGAAATCTTAAGACTGACTCGACCATCCACTCAATCAAATGATCACATTGTATCTTACTGATCTCTTCCACATGCGATGAATGATAATATTCATTCAGATATCTCTTATAATACATTATCTTAAATTTCACTATCTTTCATCTGTCTGATTTTCAATGCTTCCGAGATGAATTTCGCAACTGATTAAATTATAAGTTCATCATCTGATGATACCACGACAGTGACATTTTGTCTTTTCACTATATCAAACTGGAAAAATGAACAATTTGTCCGCATTTCATGTAAGCAGTACAATGGAACAGAAAGTGTTCTTCATCATCAATAATGTGTCTACATGCAGGACAAGGAGATTCTGTAGATGTTTCACATTTAAACCATCTTTTGTTCACATAAAACCTAAAGTTCTCAACCTGAATCTTGCATAATTTATTCTGTCCCATTTATTTGTTATGGCATTGAGAAACTTTTCAGAATGAAAAATTTTCAAACGAGAAAAAACCAGCGATATTTTTCTTTACTTTCCATATCTGGGTGCCAATTCTGTTTAAAAGAACAAATAAGCCTGTCTTTAAAATTCCGCAGTGAACTGTTGCTCATTTCCTCCTTCCTGGGTCACCCACACTATTCCAAAACCTTGCTCTGAAACGACTTTCTCCACTTTATGAGCCCAGTTTTCTTTATCTTTTTCCATTTCTAGAAGCATCATGTCATAGGCTTGCCTGCTCAAACGCTGACTGTGGTAGCTTCAGGATCTTCAAACAGTACTTAATACATTTCACAATGTACTTATATGTACAGGGGTATCTGCCATCTCTCCATATAAAACGGTGTTGGATGAATGAATAGGTACTTGAAGGAAACGCTTCATAGCATACGTATGTACTTTTTCCATCTGCGAATTTTCATGCAAGCCCAAAATTTCAGCATGTACTTATATGTACAGGGTATCTGCCCATCTCTCCATATAAAACAGTGTTGGATGAATGAATAGGTACTTGAAGGAAACGCTTCATAGCATACGTACATACTTTTTCAATCTGCGAATTTTCATGCAAGCCCAACATTTCAGCTGTGTGTGTAAGAAGAGGTTTAAATTGTGTATTAAACATTTTCCAAACTATACCACAGTCTGTACAATTCCGTTTTCTCAGGGATTTCAGAATTTCAATAGTACCTTTTTTCCTTTTTCTTAGCTGTTTTTTCCGTGCGTAACGGAAAGTAAATTTTGTAGAAAATATAATTCCAAGATATTCATATGAATTTACGACTTGAACATCTGCATTTCATAAGACCATTTTTTTCATACACTAATAGGTGGCCACCCATTCTAAAGACCACTATATTCGACTTATCCAAGTTAACTGATAAACCTAAGCGATCTGCTTCTTCTTTCAATACATTTAGTTGGTTTTGCAAACCTACAACTGTTCTGAACAGAAGAGCAACATCATCAGCATACAGTAATAAAACTAATTCAACTGCTCCAGGTATTATCTGGATACCATGTCTTCCATTGCGGGACAATTTCACAGCCAGTTCGTTTTATAAAAAAAAAAAGAAGAAGAAAACAACTGTGGACTCAACAAGCATCCTTGTTTTACTCCATTTGGACAATCAAAATAACCTGAATACTCACTCTTCACACGCACATATGCCAGCACTGAGCTGTAGACCCCTCTAATAGCCATGTACAATTTACTATTAACACCACTTTTAAGGAGTACATTCCACAGAGCATTCCGATTTACTGAGTCAAAGGACTTCTTGAAATCTACAAATGCAATGTAGAGCTTCTACTTACAGAGTAGATGTTTTTGAATCAAAGAATACAGTGTAAATATATGGTCTATGGTGCTGTAACTGGTTCTAAAACCTGCTTGTTCCTCGTTTTCATTCAACGCCTACCTTGCGCTGAAGAGATCAGAGCGAAGTGACAAACTCGTTCATTTTCGTTGTCCTATTTGTTTGTATCTTGCCTGAAGAAGACCTAAGCAGTCGAAACGCGTCGTGTTTAGTCTTGTGACTCGTTTGTCCACGTTTTTCTTGGCGGTTAGCTAACATTTATTTAAGATTTGCCTGTGTTCAGTTTCCAGTTTGTCACATGTTTATCTCTTCACATTGTACATTTATTTAGCCAAATTCCTCTTTAATTTCTCCTAGATCATTTCTCATGAGTGAAGTTTGTTGCTGAAGTCGTTGCTTTGTGGTCTGCATAAGTCTGTTAAATATGTCTTGATGTTCTGTTGTCAAGTTAGTCGCTGCCTTCCTATCTTCTGACAAAATTTCTTGTCGGTCATGGCTAGGGCCACGTTTGTCTCAATGTCACCACTAAGTAGGAGTCTGCTGAGCGAGAACACAGAATGGACGATACAAACAGTAATAACAAGGATTTGTACGTGCATGTCGGCCTGACGAAAACCAGTGTTTCCTGCACTTCAAAGCTGTGCGAAACTCAGTTCCTGTCATTTTTCACATATTCCAACAACAAAACGCCATCCATGGACACCTTGGCTACATTTCTCATAAGACTTGTGAATCAACGCTATGATGATACAACATAGTACAAATATGACGATAACATCAATCGAAGTTGCTTGGGATTTATTATGTGCGTCAGTGCTACCCAGATCAAAAGTCTCCACCTTATTTCGAATGACCTTTGACCTACCGTTCCGTCTGCCATCGGAAATGCGTATAGCGGCCCTCCACATTAGCAGGTCCACCATTGCTGCTTCTGCTGTTCTTGACTACCTATTGTACCGATTTATATACTATAGGAAAAACTGCGATAATCTAGGATTCTGTCTTGACAGTAGACTGGGGAATCCATTAGCTAATCAAACATGTCGAGAAAAGAAAGCCCACACGTGGGCACACTCGGGTTTTGCTGAATAAGTGACGTCATTTTCTGTAATATATAAAGAGAACAAAAAAAGATGTCATAAACAAGAACTTGAACTTGAACTATACGATGTTTGAGGTCTTGTAGTATGAAGTCCTGTTCATCGATCCGTGTGGGGTATATGGCTAGTATACTAAAACTTTGCATGTGCGGCCTATAGGCAAGACGGATTGTACTGGTCGGGTTTCTTCTTCCATCAAGCATCCAGCCTACTGTTGATAGCATTTCGTCTGGGAGACTGTTCCACGTTTTGGTGATTCTTTCACTGAAGAAAGTGTTTCCTGGTATCGCAGTGGGTATGGTGCATGGGGCAGGGACAGTTTCATCACATTTCCTCTTGTATCTACATCCTCGGGAGTTTCAAGCTTTGTTTTTTTGGTCTTGTAGATTCTGTGGACGTATTTGAAGGTGTCAGTCATATCCCCTCTGAGACGTCGGTGCTCCAGGCTGGGCAGGCCAAGTTGCTCTAGTCTTGCTGAATATGGTAGTTCTCTAATTGAGGAGATCAACTTTGTGGCTCGACGCTGCGCCTTCTTGTGGTAGGCACGCACAGTCTCGTCTCTCTGTGTCATACTAGCGAAGGTTAGTCTCACTGGTCTTTGGGGGGCCTTCATATTCCTTCTCCTTCGGCTTGCCCTGTCTTCTGACGTCCGTTGGTTGATAGGGGATATTCAGATCCTTCAGGATTTTCTTTGCGGTCTCTGTGTCTTCTGCCTTCCTGTCCACTGATTTAGTGGCGGTACTCTCTTCGATTTTGATGATGATAAAATTAGTTTTTTTCTTCGGTTCCTGTCTTCCATTTCGGCTACCTTTTCTGCTGTCTTGCTCTCCAGAATGTCAGCGATTTGAGTCTCCATGGGACCGACTGTACTGCTGCCTGCTGTCTGATCCGTGATGTTCTTGATGGTTTAATCTGTGATGTCTTTAATTTTAATTTCTCAACCATTTTCTGGGGGAGATCACCTTCTGATGTCTGGTTCACGGTGGCAGTGACGGCTTCTACGTTCTTTGAGAGAGTTCGGCGACGTCTGTCCTCAGATTTTCCATACCACTGAGAAACTTGTGGATAGCCCGGTTGCAGGATTGACCACAATACCAGTGCAATTGTGGGGTGGGCCTTTCACCGTCTTAATGGCCTTGTAAGTTGTGTCATCAACGTCGACACAGGCGGTATAGAACCACAAATCACGTATCTCGCACTGGAGTGCCTTGTCTTGGGCACCGACTGGAATAGCACAGTGGCCACAGTTGTTGTTCTGGTTGGATTGTGTGCGGTCATCCCTGTACTTGATCCTTTGCGACCCCTTTGGACTTGTTATCAGCCATGTTTGTTATTTCTGTATACTACAAAAAGTGAAACACACCTACCTCTAGGATCATGTGTGGCAGTGTATCATGTGCTGGGTTGTGCTGTAAGGCAGGGTTTTCAGTGTATCGTACTCCACTTCGAGGAGCCGGGGGTAGGCGACTTTGGATATGCAGAGAAAGGTTCCTCGCTGACTACATATCAACAGTGTGCACTAAACAGGTCACGACACAGAAGCTTTGCGGGGGGGTGTCCAAGGTTCCACACGTTAAATTCCTGTAGAATAAGCAGAATAAGTCTAGACACAGCACACACACGTCCATTCAAGTGTCCTCAGAAGCCAGCTTTGGAACTGCGAACAAAGCCACAGTACGCGATAACAAACCACGAAAGTCCCTCTTGCACAGTGTGCAGCCTAGTCAGAAGGGGCCACGAGATGGTGCAGTCTTCTCAACGACAATCTTCCATCGGCCAGACGGGCGGTGCTACAGTGTACACACGACACCAATCCGGCCACCTTTGGAGAAAACAAATGCCTATGACCTGTTTCGATTCAAAGAGGATCACTTTAATCGTTCTTGAACTGCTGGCCGTGTCGCTGTTCGAGAACCGTGTGAGTCATCTGAGACTCTGCAGAACACACTTTTGAGCCGAAGCAACATCGGACAACGGCCGCAAAAGAGACGCGAATATAGCTGGTCTCAGCACAGATCTCGCCTTGTCCATTGACACATGAAAGACTAAATTCTGCCTCTCCACAAGCCCAGGTCCATCATCCTTTTCAGTCTCCATTGCTCCACGTTCCATGAGACGCCTCACCATCACACTCTTGTTGGCCAACGGAAGAAGCTGATGCTGCAAACCAGTATTGAAGACGAACACACACACAGAAGCTGTTGACACGCCGCCATCTTTTCAACTTTTTTTTTTTTTTTTTTTTTTTTGGAGAGAGAGAGAGAGAGAGAGAGAGAGAGAGAGAGAGAGAGAGAGAGATATGTGTTAGAACTGTTAGAACCCATCTGTCGGAGATTAAGCGACAGCTGTTGACCATACTGATTTGCGCCGTGTACCATGAATACAGACGAAAGAACAGTAAGAAAAGAAGAGAACAATATTTTCGGCTTTACGTCTGCACCTACATACATAGACACGGCGACTGAAGACGAGCCAACACACACTCCTGAAGTACACCACTAACACAGACATGTATACACACCACACCGCATCACACACCACACCACACCATTTCACACCACATCCCACTACATTACATATCACGCGTGCATGATGCACACTGACAATGATGCACAAACCTACACACACACACACACACACACACACACACACACACACACTCGCTCATGCAAATGCACATCTGCACACATATGCACACACACACACACCACACACACACACACACACACACACACACACACACACACACACACACACACACACATACACACACATGCGTGCGCGCGCGCGCGCATATGCACACACGCACGCACGCACGCACGCACACACACACACACACACACACACACACACACACACATACACACACGCACACACACGCACGCGCGCGTGCGAGAGCTCGCCTCTGCACACATGTGCACACACACACAAAGACACAAAGAGTCTAATCACAAACGGAACGGAAACACACGCAAAACAATGCTTCCGCACATGTACACGCTTGTCATGTAGGTTACAGGGCTTCATTACATTCGATAATCCGTGGAAACGAAAACGCACAGCGGTTGAATGTCCATCTCTGAATAAAGAAAGAATTGGAAGAGTGGTTGATGGACCACACGTCAGCAGATGACTGACCTACACAATAACCTTAATGAGCCAGGAACGCAATCGGAAGAGGATCTGGCGGACCAGCCTCAGTGAGTCTTACAAACATTCTCAAAATGGTTTTGTGAGAGAAGAAACAGACAGGCAACACACAAAGGCAAAAGGCAAATTCAAAACAAAAAAAAAAAAAAAAAAAAAAAAAGAAAAGAAAAAAAGAAAAGCAAAGAAAAAAAAGAAAAAGAAAAGAAAAATGTTAGGAGAGAATGATGTAAAGGACAGAGATTTTCAAAGGTAAGGTGAAGCAGACATTTAAGGCAGTAAAGATGAAAGATGGTAAGTGGGCTGAAAGCTCTTACTGAAGACGCAAAGGTAAGGTGAAGCAGACATTTAAGGCAGGTAAAGATGAAAGATGGTAAGTGGGCTGAAAGCTCTTACTGAAGACGCAAAGGTAAGGTGAAGCAGACATTTAAGGCAGGTAAAGATGAAAGATGGTAAGTGGGCTGAAAGCTCTTACTGAAGACGCAAAGGTAAGGTGAAGCAGACATTTAAGGCAGGTAAAGATGAAAGATGGTAAGTGGGCTGAAAGCTCTTACTGAAGACGCAAAGGTAAGGTGAAGCAGACATTTAAGGCAGGTAAAGATGAAAGATGGTAAGTGGGCTGAAAGTTCTTACTGAAGACGCAAAGGTAAGGTGAAGCAGACATTTAAGGCAGGTAAAGATGAAAAGATGGTAAGTGGGCTGAAAGCTCTTACTGAAGACGCAAAGGTAAGGTGAAGCAGACATTTAAGGCAGGTAAAGATGAAAGATGGTAAGTGGGCTGAAAGCTCTTACTGAAGACGCAAAGGTAAGGCGAAGCAGACATTTAAGGCAGGTAAAGATGAACGATGGTAAGTGGGCTGAAAGCTCTTACTGAAGACGCACAACAGGCATTAATTTTGTCAAAACCAATTCATGACCAGGTTGATTTTGCCATTAAAATGAACGATTTTAATTGCCGATGTCAAAGGGATGAGCTGGACAGACGCTAAACAGGGTCATGTGAGAGCGACATGAAAGAGTCAAAGATGGAAATGATAAACAAGACTTTGAAACTGAAGGGGTACTTGTCTTTTTTTTTTTTTTTTTTTTTTTTTCTTATCCAGACAATATAAAGGAGACACTCAACTCTGTCATATGTTTCGTTACATTTTCAACTGGTCCTTTTAACGAGTTCTACGTCCCCAGTGCACGGTAGAAAAATCCACTCTCTGTCCAATCCCAAGGAAACAGATTCTATCAACTCTAGACTATCACCGCCCAATAGGGATGACTATCAAAGTCAGGGAATGCTTTGCAAATCTTATTCTCCAACACTTCTTAACTTTCACAAACTACCATCTTGACCCACTGCAGTTTGCTTACAAATCCCACAGGGACATCAATGATGATATTCTGTACCTCCATCACATTGCTTTCTTCCACTTTAACAACAAGGGTCTTTCCTTTGAAGTCTTTTCATTTTATTGCTTCTGCCTTCAAAAAAAAAAAATACTACTTAAATTTTAGCAGTGATGCTGCTTGAATAAGATGTTGATCCGAAGTTTTAGCTGCTGTGGATTATCAGTTTTCTACTAAGCAGAATACAGTGTGTCCGTATCCAGCCTGCCGTCTCCTCTCAACACCGTACGCGTAACTTCAAGGCACACTCCTGTCCCCTTTTCTGTTTACTTTTTTCTTGTTGTCCCATCTTTCTGTGCCACGTCACCGGCATTGCTGCTCTTTTTGACCAGTCCACAGCCACAGACCGGTTCATCCCGCCACAGCACCGGCACCGGCAATCCACAGGGAGCAGGCAATGTCAAGTCATCAAGAGGCAACCTACCTGAGGAGACACTGCACTGCTGCCGAGTCACTTTGGTGGTTTCAGTTATGCCTGTTCTGATCCAACATACGCAGGACGTCACCTACTAAGCCCCCTACTGACGACAATAATTAGTCTCGGAGACGGCATGAGTGAGCTCTCTCTCCAGGGCGCCACCACGTCCATCCAACGACAGCCCCCATGAATGTGCTGATACCGGTGACCCAGACAGAATCAATCCAATGCCACAGACATGGAAGCGATATCAAAACTGAGGTCACCAAGGGAGCACACCATGAAAGGCCACAGACTTTGAGACTTTTTTTTAAAATGCTGATGGATGAGGATGAGGATGATGAAGATGATGCTGCGGATTTCCATTCATGTCTGAGACTGCGTGCATGACAGGGCTGTACTCTACGCTTACCTCCACCAACAACACAATCACCAACAGCAGTCTTCATCAACACGTTCCCCAGCAACAATCCGCCACCAACAGTCCCTATCAACGTGTCCCCCAACAGCAGCAGTCCCAATCAGCTCGTCTGGGGACAACAAATGTCCATCAACATATCCCCTGACCAAACTCCTTCTCAAGATACCCCTCCACCCAACATTTCCCAATTAAAACATCTGCTGACGAATCCCAGTCGACACATTCCCCAACGGTAGTCCCAGTCAACACGTCCCTGAGCTATAGTCCCTGTTACACATATTCAATAACAACAGTCCTCATCAACACATCTTCCACTGAGAGTCTCAGTTCACACATCCTCGGACCATAGTCGCCATCTGGAATTCCCCTAACGATAGCCCCCATGGCGGAGGTGAAATTTTGATTTGGAAACTAACTGTAATGGAGAAAACAAGTCTGAGGCCTTGCACATTTGCCACTCCTGCTCGTCACACTACCACAGAACAATATGAGAATAGGGTTTAAGCGTATGTGCCATCCTGAGTACGTTGGATCAGAAGTTACTGCTCACCATCAGCATGCAGAGGGTTTCTCGATTGCGTGGACTGTGCGTCTCTGCCTGTGCAAGCGCATGTGTTTGTATGCGAGAGAGAGAGAGAGAGAGAGAGAGAGAGAGAGAGAGAGAGAGAGAGAGAGAGAGAGAGACAGACAGAGAGAGAGAGAGAGAGAGAGAGAGAGAGAACAGAGAGAGACAGAGAGAGAAACAAAGAGAAAACAGAGAGAGAGACTGATTGTAGTGAGAGAGAGAGAGAGAGAGAGACAGTGACAGGCAGCACTCGGGCGACTCGGGCGAGAGAATGGTCTCCACTGATGAGTAGTCTCATGGCACCTGATATCTGTAGACTGTTACCTATAGACAAAGTCGTAACTTACTCGTGCATGGTGCAGCAAAAGGTATGGGATAGTGCCAATGAACAGGATCTCTCTCTCTCTCTCTCTCTCTCTCTCTCTCTCTCTCTCACACACACACACACACACACACACACACACACACACACACACACACATGCAGAGAGAGACACAGAGAGAGAGAGAGAGAGAGAGAGAGAGAGAGAGAGAGAGTTAGAGAATAAAATCATCCCATGCACTGATTCTTGGAAACAAATATGGTTTATTTCATAACATACGCCATAACAAGGATATAAAGCATAGTAATGTACACTGCAAAAAGCACAGAATGAAGACCTAAATCAATCCTTACAATAAAAAAAAAAAACCCATCCACATGACATTTAGACATGCCTGCCGTGCCTGCTCTTTGTTCTTTAAAGCCTAGCCGACCAGAATGATCACAAGGACACGACTATGCCTAATCAAGACAGTGTGAAACGACATCAGCAAAGGAGTACAATGACAGTTTTAACAGTACGTTCATGCCTCAGTGGGGGGGAAAACAGTGTACACATATGCTGCTTTAATTTCCCTTCTCATATAACAAGAATAGGCAAGGTGAAGAAACCAGTGGATTATGTACCAGGCCAAAGGTGATCAGTACTTTCAAATCAGGTCAAAGTCATGTTCATTCACCGTGTACTCTAACCTTAAAAAAAAAAAAAAAAAAAAAAAAAAGGCATGCACTCAATGATGGCATGACTTTTACCCTGTTGCACCCGCCATTCAGAAGTTTCAAACAGTGTTAGTAGTCTTTTACAGTACAAATGAGGCCGACTGTTTACTGACCAAACCAGATTTTTGAGATCCTCATTGTAGCACGCCAGCAGAGAAATATATACATAAAAGAATCAATTTCATTTGAATACTAGAGAAAAAAAAAAAAAGGGGGGTACATAGATATTCAACGCATTGAAAAAAAAAAAAAATAATAATAAATAAAAAAGTATATCTATTTCATACAACCTCTCATGTTTTGATCACAAGGAAAACCCCCTGAAAAAAAAATGTAAGTAAATTAGTACTTAAATAAACGAAGTTATGTCCAGATTACCATCAGTTCTTTCTCATTCCAGTTTTCCTGTCAAGACTAATTCCTTTACGCTAACAATGACTAACAGTCATAAGCAAGTAAGTTGTAAATGCATTGGTTAAACGATCACCATTCCAAAATAGCTGAATGACTAGATACGTAAAGATGTTTTAGCCTCCCACCTGGATAGTATGTTTGGAATTTCAGACGATATGTTTGTACCTGCTTCGCTATTCATCTGTGTGTGTGTGTGCACGCGCGCGTGCATGCATGCGTGCATGCGTGTGTCTAGAATTTTAAAGAAGAAAAGTAAATCAGCCCTGTTTTTATGATGTGTCAAGATTCATGAAGATCTGACCAAACAAAATCCTAGACATTTGTCCATACCTTTTCAAAGTATGATTCAACATCAGCCCTAGCATAATCAAGCACACACAAAAAAGATACCGCGTCCATTTTGCAGAACTAATAACATACAGGATGACCATTATTTGGGAACACTTTTAAAAACTTGCGAGTCTCTGAAATTGTAATGACTTATAAGAACAGTGCCAACAAGTGACAGAAAGATTCATACTGACATCATTTGGAAATGTCCTAGTCATGTAGCGAACATAGCCAACTTGAAATGTTGGAACCGATGGTTATTCTTCACCCTAAACAATATAAACTTTATGAACTATGCCATCTGCACTGGTTTTCACCCTATGACACACACAGTCACACAGACACACACATCATGTTTCTACTCTATATACTACAGACACATGTGAGCCGTTAATGAGTGTATCTCTCTCTCCTGTCTATCCTCTGCACGTTACCATGCTGTAACATACACAGATCATAACAAACTGAAAGCATTCTTGAGCAATGTAATGCTATTCGTTGGGCTACCCAATCACAGCGAACATTCTTTTTGCATAGTAATAACAGGGGTCCCATCGATGCATATCAATGCATCTCTGAAAACTACCAGCAAAAAGGACGTACAAACAAAATGTTTCTAAGTATCTTAACTAACGCTTAAAGAGAAAGTGAAAAGCTGCATGTGACACAACAGTAGCAACTTTGCATCATTCACATCTAGTTTCCAGACCTTGTGGAAGCCAAACCTCTTTATTCACATAACTTAGAATTCAAAGCCAGTGGGGCCTAGTATCATGGATGATAAACACTAAAGACATCATAAACAACAAAGATGTTGTTTCTATGGTGGTTTTGCATGAGAAAAAAAAAACAACACAAAATTAAAATGCTGATATCAACATGTCTTCATCCTTTTAGGCAATGTATTCATTAAAGCTGATTATTGACCATACAGACATTCTAACTGGAACAAAAAAATCAGAATGGTTGTCAACTAATTTTGGTGCACAAAACACTGCATCCCTACTCTACGGACTCTTTGATAAGCCCATTGGACTCTCTCTTTGAGTGCTCATTAGAGTCTGGCAAAGATAAACAAGGCAATATCATTAAATCATAATAATCAGATCAAGCTGCAGCCTTCAAGCATCAAACACATTTGTTCCCAGACATGTACTGTCTACATTCAAAATAAAACACAAAGCTGAAAAGGAAGAGGAAGGATGCAGTGGACCGAACCAAAGAGGAAGTAAAATCACTGGTCTTTCAAAATGACAAAAAAAATCTGTAGTTCATTACTTTCAGTTCATCTGCTTTTGAAATAAACTCTTGAGAGAGAGAGAGAGAGAGAGAGAGAGAGAGAGAGAGAGAGAGAGTGGGAGGTGGGGGTTTTAGGGGTTTATATGTGTATAAGAGAAAGAGAGACAGAGAGAGAGACAGTGAATCTGACTCTTATTTTCTGCTCAGATTATGCTAGTGCTTCATATTACACTCCAGCTGATAGATTTTCAATGATGTGTTAAAGCAAACAGAAACAAGCAGACAAAAAATCTTGCTGCACTGCAAGACCAACTCACTTCACTACAGGTACAAACTTCATCCACATGGAAAACTACATTTTCAGAATTTATTGACCAAAGACACAGTAAATCCAAAGTCCCTCGATAAAGACATATCACAAGGCCAACTGCTGGTTATGGTTTCAAAGAAAATTGTGTAAAGCAGACATGTTCAAATTCTGTCATAATAAAAATGCAGGAAGTACATTTCAGATCAGATCAGAAATAAGTGTAGAGTAAAAGAGGCAAGGGGCAAGGCAAAAATATAAAGCCTTGGCACAAGCAAGTGCAGAAATCATACACAGAGACCACATTATTGAAGTCATGCAGATCATCGTATAATACTGACAAGAAGCGTACTGGTGTTTATAGCGTGGATTTGTAGGAAGGCAGGCACAATGGACAGATGTTCTCAATATGCTATGAAAAGTACACTATGATTTTGTCTCTCTTTTCCTTTTCTTTTCTCTCTCTCTCTTTGTCTCTTTTTTTTTTAATGAAAATAAACTGTAAAGTTTCTATAGTGGGAGAAGATATCTGAATAAAGGGCCAAATTCATCCATCATTTCTTCTTGTTCAGTCATCCTGTATCGTAATGCTATCTTAAATGCAATACTTGGCTGTTTGGGTACAGGGGGATTTTTCCCTCAGAGGTAATACTGGGTCCGACTCCATTGCCCAAAAAGTCCGTCAAATGAGACCATAGTGCTGTGTGTATACACAAGCATAACACCTTACACATACCTAAAATCCTATCACCAAATTCTGGAAGCTAAGGCCAGCTTGGATCATTAGAATGGCTGACACATACACATACTTAAAGAATCCTCCTTGAAAAACACTCAGGAATGAGTGAAAAATTCACTGACAGATATTCCACTGAATAATTTGGGAAGCAATTCATTAGCATCAGCAAGCTGTTGTTTGGTCACCTCTACCAGGTTCACAGTGCATTGTGTAAATGATAACATGGATTGTAAAGTACTTACAGCTTGATCTCTAACTGAGGACTGATGCTACAGGAGTACTCTCAATAATGAAAATAACTGTCTAGTATAAAAATTCCTCTTGTGAAATCTGGACCGCCCTACAAAGGTAATGTGCCTATATACAGAACAGTGCCATCTGTTTCTTGTAGTTTTGTTTTCCATCTGCACATGGTTTAGTTCAGGGCGCTGTAATTCATGGTTGAAGTGCCCTTAAAGTAGACAATTGTGACTTCAAACCACTCATGGTGCCAGACTTATGTCACATGGCAACTCTCTCTCTCTGTCCACCCTGCAGCAAATGGGTACATGATTCAAGTCAGGGAAGTTTTTAGGCCGTGGAAGGAGTAGAATGGCTTCCACCATCCATCATGTTTGTGTATATTTATACATATATATATATATATATATATATATATTATATATATATATATATATATGGCATATATATATATATTACACATTTGTTCTGCTATCCTGGCACCTATAACCTTGACTGTTCTTTAACATTTTAGTTTAACTATCAGTTTTTTTTTCTTTTACTAACAAAATATTTCCATAACAAGTTCTTGCTGAAGATTCATTAAGATTTACTGAGCAGACACTGCACAGTAAACATGTGGTTCATCATCTGAGTGAAAAGACTAGATTCAGAAATTCACTCGATCTAGCAGAAACCTGGACAGAAAAGGAAAACAAATGCAGAACCAGTTTTCTCTGCTTCAGAAGTGAGTGCAACAATCATCCGATCACCCTTTTTATGACCAAGAAAAATATTCATCAGCCAACATCACAGAGATACCTTCAATTATAATTTTCTTTGATACATCTTTTTGTTTTAATTGTATATAGTTTTCAACAAGAAAAGCTTCATTTCCTTCCACTCTTTTTCTTCTAGATACTTTCAAAACACTACTCCTTCCTCCACCAGCCCGATCTCGGCTTCTTTCTTTCACTGTGATAAAAAGTAAATTGTAAATGTTTTACTCACCCTGGGAATAGCAAAGAATTTATGGACAGGTTCAGAAAGTAAGTTTCAGGTGCATGTCTTTTCTGCTGCTTCCTTCCAAACAGACATCATCATACTTTCTTCAGTCCATCATTATGCAAAGTCATTTGAAAATCATGAAAGTACGAGTGACTGGTTACCAGGAACCCCTTTTAAATCACAGTGCAGGAAACTTGGAAGATACAAAGCAAATGAAGGCCATTACCACCTCTCGCAAACACAGCCAAGAATGAAATACACAGGTCGTCCACTGAATAAACACCCATTAGTTTCTGACTGTTGGACTTACAGTGATGGTGTGTAACAGGCTGATACATTTCAGAGACATAGTGCTTGCTGACCTTCCGCATCCTCTCTGTACAAGACACATAGGAGATACATGACAACACACAAAGATGCTGGGTAAGGACAAAGAGACGTTACTTCAGTGTGCAAACCATTTCCCTCATACAAAACTTTCTTTACATCCTGCACTGAGTTTGCGTGTAAGTAATTACTCCGTTAAAGCCAAGAAACTGAAGAGGCAATTGACATCAAACTTTGTGTTTTTTTTGTAATTTAAAACAAAACGAACTCGCAAGCATGGTAGTCACACACATCCACATTTCAGACAGGTATATACAAAAACATTTTCAAAAGAATGACTTTTATAAACATTACTAATGACCGCAATTATTAACGATTAAAACCACATCTTTAAAAGAACAAACATGCATGCGAACTACGAAAAGTCACAAGTTAACAGCACACTTTGAAGTAATGCTGACTATTTGTGTGTGTGTGCATACATGTCTGCATGCATGTGTGCACACCTGTGTGCAAGAACGCATTGATGTACAAGTGTGTGTGTGTGTGTGTGTGTGTGTGTGTGTGTGTGTGTGTGTGTGTGTGTGTGTGTGTGTCTGTGTGTGTGTGTGTGTGTGTGTGTGTGTGTGTGTGTGTGTGTGTGCATGTGTGTGTGCATGTGTGTGTGAATGTGCATGTGTGTTTTTATACAATTCTTCGAGCCTATATTATTAAAAAAAAAAAAAAAAAAAAGCCAAAAAAGACAACCTATTCATCCCAAATGGTAGTACCCACAGGCAAACACTCATTCAGAGGCTGAAGTACTCTCCAAACAACAAACAATACAAACAATAGCAGCAATGCAAACAGCATTGTCAACAAAGTGAAGAAAAAGATGGAAAAAGTATCAACTCAGAAACTGCTCCATATCAGTGACCTTCTGTGAAAAGAGAGAGAGAGAAAAAATGTGTCCCGACGGTATAATACACCTTCCAAAATGTTGTGGTAGATTATCAACTTTTACCAGCAATCAGACAATGGCGGGGTATTTCTGGGAAAAAAAAAAAAACCCACCGATTTCATTCTTATTATGCATGCTATGTCTGTTTAATATAAATATTGCTGACACATAAATATTGCAAAGACCAGTGAATTATTCATTTGCTCTATTCAAAGAACTGGCAAGGAAAAAGACAGCATTTTGCGCACTGTCATCAATGGAAAATGCCAACATTTTCCAGAATCTGTCCATTTTGTGTTCAGGGCACTGGTTGGCTCTATTGCTGTCTTCTTTATAAACATCTGATAATTACACAGAATATCAAGTACAACTGGGCATGGTGATACTTCCAGTCTGAGCAATCAACTCAGGCCTACATCACAGTCAGACTAAATCTTCATCCAAGATGTGGGAGAAAGTCACGTCTGATGTAACGGTGGAGGTGCGGCACCTAAAACAGCAAGACAGACAACCTCCTGATGAGCAATTCATGACACTAGAATACCCATTACCTGTCGTTTATAACTCTATTGTTAATTTGTTCACATCAATGTGCCAAAGAGAAGCAACACTCAAGACAAGAGCAATATCAAAAGCAAAATGTGAAAATATTTGATCAAAACGATCCGACCTTCAGCTAAAGCTCACCATTAACTTCACAAACTGTAAAATTCATACAGTTCGCCTCTTCTTTTGATTTTAAGCAAAGTGGGAAGGAACCAGTTATTGAAACAAACAACAACACACACAAACACAGATACAGATACATATACACATGCACAACAGTCTTGCAAACAAGTCTAAAGAAAAAAGGGGGTAAAAAAAAAAAAAAAAGAAAAAAAAAAAATTAGTATTGTAGGCACACTTGTGCTGCAGTTCACGTTTTCAAGTTTTAATCATTATTGCCCAGCGGACCACACAGAGCCTCCCCAGGGCTGTCCAACTCACACAAGGAAAAAAAAACTCACATTTATTCAGAAAAAAAAGTCACAGTTATTCTAAGAAAGAAAAACAAAAGTTTGCAGTTATCCAAAGAAAAAAGTCACAGTTATTCAGAGAACTCCACAGATGATTCATAATCCTGAGATACCAATTGTACTACTTTTGTCAAAATTGCAAACAACAGCATTACCTGAAAAATGTTTACAAATTAACTCAGCTGTTTTTTTTTTCCCACTACTTTAATCAGGTACAGGGAATCAAAAATGTATACATATTACTATAGAAGAGTGTGAATTCAACATAATATGCAGAAACTGATAAAACTACGCGCATTCAACTGAATAAACCAAAACTACCGCCATTCAACTGAATAAACCAATCTGTAAGCTCTAAACTAGCAAGCATTCTCATTAGGCTCTTACGAAAAAGAAGGTTCATGTTAACTGAATAATGGAAAGTGTTCATATCTGGAATGGTTGGATACATTTCTTAACATTGATACTTTGTCTGTGATTATCACATATGAGGCACCAGTAACCATATATTTTAAAAGGCTTACATTTTCTTCAGCTTGTCATACATCTCACAGTTCTAATCTACCACACATGATGTTAACCCGGCTCAGCGTTAAAATCACAGTGCAGTGGTAACACAGTCTAATTACACATGCCAAGTGCAAACCACACATATGCTAGTGTTAAACTACTATGCCATATGCAGCGCTCATTTCATGAAGGCTTAAGCAAGAAGCTTGAACCCTTTTGCACAGATCCTACAGACTACAAACTTCTTTCAGAGCCTTCCATGGTGTTCTGGTCAACGATCGGATTTGGGTACGCACTGTCCAATCTGCTATTTGAACTCTGATGAATCTGAATAAACTCCAGACTGACAATTTTAATGGACAGCTTATAATTCTAAACAAAGTGCTGGGTGATTAACACACATAAGCAGAGGAATAAAAATGACAACAAGGTATGATCAGATTTTTTTCCCCTTGCTTCAAGTACCAGCTTATTGTTAATTCATGAAGTGAGTGGATAACTTGATCCAAATTAGCTAACAAGTAAAATGACTTACCACAGCTCATGTCTAATTAAAGTGCCACTTCATTACCAAACGAATTGGATGATGTGTAATTTACACGCCGATTCATCACACTGAGAGCTACAAAGTAACCATTCACGCTGGGAAAAACAAACAAGCAGACACTGCATACTACAGGGTGTGACAATTGGTGCTGCACTGTGTTGGTACCCTCTACCAATCAAACTTCATGCAGACAGTTCCCTTTTGGCAAGAAAGATGAGCAATCTGTTCATAAGATTTGCTGCTGCAAACTGGAATAAACCCATCTGTAGGACCCCACAAGCCTGCAAGTACAGCCATGTTGCTGTGACATTACAAGCACCAATAAAGCCGACTTGGACAACCAATCAATTCGTTGACAAAGTCGATGAAGTGTGCTCTGACCAAACAAAACAGATTCAAAACAACATCTCAATGCATAAAACATGCAGACAAATCCACGATACAGCAACACATGCGAAGTCATGTAGAATTAGTAGACAGACTGACAATTAATGGAGAAAGATTATCGCGTTTGTGTTTCCAGGATTCCTAAGTGTGTCTAGGTCACCAGATGAAGCAGTGCAAAGGTAAGGAACAAGTGGGGCCAAAACCGAAAGACAAACAGTGGCAGTGGGAAAAGTAGACTGGTTGGAAAATGCAGTGAACGAGGGGGGATCTGTCGAAAAATATATGTACAACACTACAGATGGTCAAGCCATATTAACACACTGATCTTGTTCCGTTTGATGCTACGGGGAATCAGAACTTGATGACAATGGCACTTTAGAGGGACTTGTAAGCATAATCAATCAATACACAACAATTCATCAATCTAGCAATTTATCAGTCACTCATTACTCCATCTAGATGTATACATCCCATTGATTTATAGGAGTGCATCATTAATTCATGCTGACTGAATTTATCATTGATATCCTCATTTCTTTTTTCCCTTTTTGTGTGTGTGGTCTCTATGACTCTGGCACTATTTCCTTCAGACAAACCATCGTGTTCTCTTACTAGACCGGTGATTCATCCAAATTTCATGAATAACCATCTATTCACAGACCCCCCCTTTTCTTTTCTTTTTTGTTTCTTTTTTGATGACATAAGGCAGACAGACAGACACAAATGCACTGACAAGAGGAGATCTGATCAATCTGAATCATTTCCATCTTCCAAATTTGGAAAACAAAAAGTTAAGACTGAAAATTCAAAGTCATTAGCGCTTATCCTGAATTATTGGTTAAAAAAAAAAAAAGTAAACTATCATACAAGTGGGTTAGAACTGAATATGTGTTGGTACAAAAATAAACAGACAACACACTAGAGCAAAAAGATGAGAAAATAGCCCCAAAGGGTAAAGAAAAATGTGAAAGAAAAAATTGAAGATCTGGGGTCAGAAAAAGAAAAATGTGAAAGAAAAAACTGAAGATCTGAGTCAGAAAAAAAAAAAAACGGTGCCTTGCAACCATTTTTGTTTCATATGCGGTTTACGGGGATACATTTTTCTTCTTCAGCTCGCTTGTTTCTTTCAGCTTGTCCTTTGTTTGTATGGTTTTAAGGCTGTCTGTCACTAAAATTTGTGTGTTAAGGAGTGCGCGTGCATGCGTGCATGCGTGCATGCGAGCATGCGTACTTGCATGTGTGCGTGCGTGTGTGCATGCGTGTGTGCTTGCATGCTTATGTGCGTGTGCGTGTGTGTGTGTGTGTGTGTGTGTGTGTGTGTGTGTGTGTGTGTGTGTGTGTGTGTGTGTGTGTGTGTGTGTGTGTGTGTGTGCGTGTGCATGTGTGTGTGTGTGTGCGCGTGTGTGTGTGTGTGTGTGTGTGTGTGTGTGTGTGTGTGTGTGTGTGTGTGTGTGTGTGTGTGAGTGTGTGTCTGTATTGCACGCATGCATGGACATGTGCGTGCATGTGTGCACATGTGCTTGTGCGTACATGTGTGTGAATGAGGAAGAAGGGGTGCATAGCTTGAGTGAGTGTAACCGTCAGGTGTGTATGGTAAGGTATATGCATATGCTCCATTTTCATTTCTCTGTTGCGCATTGTTGAAAGATCCAGCACACAAGGGAAGCTATAGGAAACAAATCTTGATAAACAGTTAATAAGAACATATCCATAATATGTCACAAATTATTGTTCATTGCTCAGCTGATTATCATTAAAAAATAACAAGTACAGCCATGACACAAACCAGCTGTTTCAATGCCCTTTATCAACTTTATGAAAACAAAAAAACTCCAATTTAATCAAACAGATTTACACAAATATTCATACACAAAAAAAAGACTATTGCTGCGCATATATGTGTCATTATATTATTGCTATAGAAAAAAAAAAAAAAAAAAATGTCGGAGTAGTTCTATGTGATTTTCTAATAAACAAAAGCAGTTTAATAAGTCTAATACAGACGCACTAATGCTGTAACCTAGAAACATGAATACCTGCAGGCAAACTAGATATGCGAAGTACTACACCATTCTTAACAAGTCAAGTTTGTAATGATGTATGACATAGCTATGGACAAAATAAGGTTGGCAACGCATCAGACAACTCAGCTAAACTTGTGATGTGTGGTATCACTTGACAAATCAGGTACACAGCTAGTAACACCATTTTACAAATCAGGTTTATATAACACACTGTGACACCATTCTCAATGAGCATGGGTTGCAACGTGTATAAATGCGCCAGGTGTTGACAATACAGGGTAGTGATGTGTCACACCACACTCAGTGCATCACGTTCGTGATGTGGGACAGACCTTTGCCACAATACGATTGAACCATCTGACACCATGTGCAATAAATCGGGTTTGCACAATGTTTTTAAACCTCCATACAACAAGTCTGGTTTCTGCAATATGTGTCACGACTCAACACATAAGGTTTTGTAGTGAAAGCAGTTTGTAGGATGTAAACATATGTGTGAATGGTTGTGAAATATAACAAATCTGGTTCGCAAAGTGTGACACCAATCAACAGAATAAGGTTTTGCAGTGAAAGCAGTTTGTACTATATAAACGTAACTGTGAATAGTTGTGAAATATAACAAATCCGGTTTGCAATGTGTGACATGAATCAACAAATAAGGTTCTGCAGTGAAAGCAGTTTGTACTATGTAAACATTATGGTAACCCATTCTGAAATAAATAACAAACAAAAAAAAAAAAAAAAAAGAAACATATAAACGATCCTCAGTCTGAATGTGACGTAGCTGGCTCAGTCAGGCTTGGTTGAACATGTTGGCTTTTTCCTTGAAGGCTTTTTTTTCCGCTCCTTGGCTTCTTCCGCTTGCTGCCGTTTTCTTCTTGTTCCTGTCGGATTTCTTCTTCAAATTTCTTGCCTGCCGTCTGCTGCTCAATCTACATACATACCCCCACATACCCCCACACATGCAAACACACACACACACACACACACACACACACACACACACACACACACACACACACACACACATACCAAGCATGTACATATGCATATGAATCCAAACACATACACAGACACACGTGTACACACAAATACCTCTGTGACACTGAAAACAGCTGAAGGAAAACAATGCTGGGAGTTTTTGACTCTGTCAAGTGAGTAAAAGTGAGAGAGTGAGCAAGAGGAAAGGGAGAGTATCACAACCAATCTGATGAACTAATTTTTTGAAGAAAATCACAGCCAGGTAATTCAATTATATATACTAGAATTCAAAGATTTCCCTAGACTAGACTCCAAACTTTTCAAACTTTAAAAAAGGCCAACTAAACAATTTTTTTTTTTCAATGGAACTGTTCTCAAACAGAGCCAGATGTATCTCTCTCTCTCTCTCTCATAAGCTGCTTCTCTCTCTGTGTGCATGTGTGTGTGTGTGTGTGTGTGTGTGTGTGTGTGTGTGTGTGTGTGTGTGTGTGTGTGTGTGTGTGTGTGTGTGTGTGAGTGTGTTTGTGCATGTGCATGCGTGTGTGTGTGTGTGTGTGTGTGTGTGTGTGTGTGTGTGTGTGTGTGTGTGTGTGTGTGTGTGTGTGTGTGTGTGTATGTGTGTCAGTGAGTGAGTGCGTGTGTGTGTAGGTGTGTAAACATGTGTCAGTGAGTAATTGAGAGTGTGTGTGAGTAAATGTGTGTGTGTGTGTGTGAGTGAGAGTGTGTGTGTGTGTGTGTGTGTGTGTGTGTGTGTGTGTGTGTGTGTGTGTGAGTGTGTGTGTGTGTGTGTGGTGTGTGTGTGGTGTTGTCTCGTGGTGTATGTATGTATGTCTGTGTGTGTGCGTGTGTGGTCTTCTGGTGTGTGGATATAAGCATGAGCGAGTGTATATGCCTGTGTATGTGTGTGTTTGTGTGTGTGTATGTGTGTGTGTGAATGCGTGTGTTGTGTTGAGTGTGTGTTCATTTGTATGTGAGAATGTGTGTCAATAACAGAGAGGTATATGGGGACACAAACAGAAATGGTGGTGGGGTTGATATGAGAGAGAGGGGGGGAAGAGACAGACACACAGACAGACATGCTTACATACAGACAGACACAGACACAGACTGAAAAAAGATGGAGAGTGACAGACATGTTGAGATGCAGGAAGAGAGGGATGGAGAGGAGGGGGGACAGAAAAAGAGACAGAGACAGAGAGACAGGGACAGAGAAAAGACAGACAGACAAAGAACAGACAGAGAGAGAGAGAGAGAGAGAAAGGGAGAGAGAGAGACAGAGACAGACACAGAGAGAGAGAAATGCGTATTGCATTTTGGACATTGGTCCATGTCAGTATAAGGGATAGGGAAGTATTTCATCAAGAAGCACTTGTCTCGCTGGTGTACATGACTACATATACCCCAATGAATTTCTAAGTTAGAGATGAAAATCTGTTCAAAAATAAATCACACTGAGTTTCTGAGTTTCTTATAGCCCAGCCGACCACAGTTTCATCACCCACAAAGAAATCTTCTGAATAAAAGACAAATTCTGAAAATGACTGACTTTTTGGTCAGTAGACTGGGTGTCATTTCAATGCTTTGCTTTCCACTAGAATGAAGTGGGCATTTTAAATAAAAATGATGTCAATAAAAAAAAAATTCTTAAATGATGTTCCTTTTCCACACTGTGGTCACACAAGGGGCAAAAGCTAGAGAGAACATTTAGGGGAATGAAAAAGAAAGAGAAGAAGAAGAAGAAGAAGAAAAGAAGAAGAAGAAGAAGAAGAAGAAGAAGAAGATGATGATGATGATGATGATGATGATGATGATGATGATGACAATGATAACGATGATGATGACAATGAAGATGATGATGATGATGATGATAGAAGAAGAAGAAGAAGAAGAAGAAGAAGAAGAAGAAGAAGAAGAAGAAGAAAAAGAAGAAGAAGATGATGATGATGATGATGATGATGATGATGATGATGATGATGATGATGATGAAGAAGAAGAAGAAGAAGGAGAAGAAGAAGATGAAGAAGAAAAAGAGTTAGAAGAAGGAGAGAGAAAGACAGGAGACAAAACAAGAGGGACAGGAAGGGTAGGAAGGGAGGAAAGATGAGAGAGGGAGGGGGAAAGGGAGGGAGGGAGGGAGGAGAGAGAGAGAGAGAGAGAGAGAGAGAGAGAGAGAGAGAGAGACGGACTGACAGACAGACTGACAGAGACAGAGACAGAGAAACATTGCGTAAAACTGTTCTGATTTCATCAACTCAAAAAGAATCAAGAGGGGTGGAGGGGGGAAAAACAGGGTAGGGGGGGGGAGGGATGGCGGGGGGAGGGAGGGGTACATACAAACCTTTGCTTGGAAAAAGTTCTTGGCTCCTTTCACTCCCTCAGCATCCACGTCTATTTCAGTGACATTGGCATACAGTTCAGCCAAACCACTGCCTTCTTCCAGTTCCCCTGCCTTGGCTTTGCGGAATATCAACAGAAACTGCACACACACATATGAACCAGAAACAACTGGTCTTCAAATGTTCAATGACTATTTTCAGTTTACAAAATCAATCCATTTTTTTTTTTTTTTTTACTTGGATCTCAGTGATCAAAACAGATAGAATCTGAAAAATCTGTGATTAAGCTTTCCTGCTAAAAAAAAAAAAAAAAAAAAAAAAAAAAATTGCAAATGCCTAGAATTTCAGTTTGTGATAGGCTTTATTCAAAACAAGGTTGTAGAACGTTAACAATCAATGCTGTCTGCTACTCAACAAGAGAACAAAATTCTCTTCTGTCTTGAGCATTTTCCTCTGCTAAGAACAAGAGAAGATCAAGGGTTTTATCAGAGTGTGTGAGTTTTACAATCTGCAAACCTGATGTGTGTGTGTACGAGTACACATGTATCTGCATGCATGCGTGTGTGTACATATTGTATTTTTGAGAATAACTTGATGGTCACATCCCCCATCCCCCACCCCCCAATCTTCTGTACCACCCTTAGCTGCATAGCTCCCATCTTGCTCATTCCAGCTCACTGACAGCCACATCCAAATGTCCACTCACAGCATCAATACAGAAAGTCTACAGGAGGAAATCGATGTCAAGTCATCATGAGACAAACAACCAGAGGAGACACTGCACTGCACTGCAGGCGAGTCACTTCTGTAGTGTTCAGTGCTGTCTGTTGATCCAAAATGCACAGGACCCCACCCACTAAACCCCCTAATGACAACAACAATTGCATAGTCATGGACAAGTATCCTCCTCCAGGGGGCACCACCATGTCCCTCCGATGACAGTCCGCAAGAATGTACTGATACTGAAGGCATCGACACAAGTTCACCATAGACATGGACCTGCTGAAGAAGCTGAAACTGTGGTCACCATGAGAATAGAGCATGACGGGCCACAAAACTTAAAACTATTTTTGCTCATCCTTATCAGTGAGGAAGAGGTGATGAAGATGTTGCTTTGGGGTTCCATTCTGTCCAAAATGATCCTTATGTCAGCTAGTCCCAAGACATACAGGTACATGCAGTGTTGGTCAGGAAGCTTAAACTAGCGATCCAAGAATCTTTTACATCCTACGCAAGTGCATGATATAGATCCATGAGCCGGTGCGTAACAATCATGCCATTTCTACCTGTGCCACTGTTCTCCCAGCCTGCTCAGCATGTAGCTGCTTTGTTTCTGTGCGCTGTAAGCAATGTATGAAAGTCTACCTCATGAATTATGTAATTTTCCCAACCACAATGGTAGGCAGGATGGTGTATGTAATGTAGCCGTGTTTCTCCACCCCTACCTGTTTCTCCACCCCTACCTGTTTCTCCACCCCTACCGGCAGATAATAATGTCATGCATGTCTGTTCCCTTCAGATCAGTGTGCCCTAGTGACCCTTCACTTCAACAGCTTGATACCACAAAACTGTTCTGAAGAGTTCTTTCAACTAACTGAAGTCTCATAATCTATCACTTTTGTGAGGTTCTACTGAACTTTGAGCAAATTCATCATCCGTGAGCACCTCTAAATATTGTGAGTGATGTTCATAGGGGAGAACTGATGAGCAAGTGGGGTGCAACAGTCTCTGTCACCCAAGCTCCTGTCACTTTCTGTGACCTTGTTCCCAGTTACCTCCAACTTAGTTTCATGATTACAATGCCTTCAAAACAATTCAAACCAATTTTTCAAGGGCAAATTTTGTAACCAAAAACAAAAAAATCATAACTTTCTTCTCAGATATCTGTGTCTGCTTTTTTTTTTTTTTTTTTTGGAGCGGGAAGTGGTGGTTAGGTGGGTATCACATACCTACCACTAGGCCACCTCTCCAACTTGTTTTTGTGTGTATGTGTGTGTGTGTGTGTGTGTGTGTGTGTGTGTGTGTGTGTGTGTGTGTGTGTGTGTGCACACATGTGTGTGTGTGTTTGTGCGCATGAATGTGTCTGTGTGTGTGTGTGTGTGTCTATGTGCATGTGTCTATGTGTGGGGGTGTGTGAGCACATGTGCGTGGACAGGTGAATGTGTGGCTGCCAGAAACTTACCTCCCTAAAGCTGATCTTATCATCATGGTCCTCGTCCACCTCTTTGATCATACCCTTGAGGGAGAGATGGGTCTGTGGTGCCCCAAGCTTCTCCATCATCAGCTTCAGCTCATGGAAGTCAATGAACTTGTCCTTCCCAACATCGTACCTGCAGAAAGTGACTAATGTAGATTAGATCACAGGGCATCTAAACTCCTTCTGTGCTCTTGTTTGTCTTCAATATTTTCCTGTATTTGGAAACATACCAACTTAGGAAGTATATGTGTGCTTCTTTGTTACCCTGCTCTCTACCATTTCTTTCTAAGGCTCGTATGTTTCCAATTTGATGCTGGTGGAGTCGAAACTCTTCCGTGTTCATAGGTGTTCATAAATTTGGGGGATAGACGTTTTGTAAAGAAGGCCAAATGTCTTGTTCAAACTGCTGGCTTGCATGTACACACAGGAAGATGTGGGCGTCTGTCAGCTGATACATGTTATGATCCCTCATCTTTCTTAAACAATGCAACTTGGCCTGTTGTCTAGTCAGAGGTGATTGATGTAACATGAAATGAGGTCTGGCAGATCAAAGTCAACAAAGAATCTGCAAGTTCCTTGCTGACTCCTCTCTAGATGTACAGCAAAATCTCATCTGGGACGCAAGCTTTGGTGGTGTCAAGCATGGAAACAGTTTGTGGACACCAGACTCTGTTATCCCAATCTTTTTTTTTAAAAAATGACTTTATAGAGGCTCTGACAAAAGTCAAGAGGTGATTTAGACATCTCCTCAGTAAAGCCTTCATTCATTAAGTCTTCTTTGGAGCTGAAAGTATACTGGAAATTCTTGGTAGTTCAGTATTTTCCATTACAAGTTTTCCAGCAGCTTTCAGAGTAAGATCTCAGAGATCTTATTCAACTTCACCTTAATGTAAGGCCAGAACTTTGTGGGCTGGACTTAGTCAGTAATTATTTCCATTAGACAGGTTTTCTATGTACAGCCTGAACTGCGTAGATCTTCTGGATTTGCTTCAAACTTCATATTCTTGAAGGCACCCATAAGATCATTTTTGCCCATTTCTTTTTTTTCTGTTTCAGTTAATCCTTTCTCTCTTCCTGATGAGTTTCACACACACCTCCAAGTCTAACATCAATTCCTTACAGAGCTGAGCTTCACATGTGGGTATACACTGCTGCCTGTCATGGAGGCTTGATCTTGGGTCTGCCCATATGGCATCTTCAGTATAATGGCTGGTGTGAGTCAACTGGTATGATCAATCTGGTTTTGGATGAAACAATAGAATTTTGCACTGCACAAAAATATTACTGAGCAGAAGACAGCATACAGACTGTACAATCAGCTTCTTGTATTAGATCACTACCTGTTTCTTTGAAAAGGTATATCCATGCAAGCTCGATCTGGAGCTCTTCATAGACCATACCCAGGAAATTTTTAAATGATGAGAAGTATCACACTATACATAAATTAAAAACAAATTAACTTTCCAAGGATTCGTTTAGAGGTAAAGCAGCTGCTTGCCCCAAAACATGAAACGCAAACTTGTGAGCTTCTTGACCCCATTTAATGAATTCTTTCATAATCACAAGATCGGTCACCAAAAATATTACTGAAGTTAACAAGGAAGGTAAATCGCTAAGAAAAACTCACTTGTTGAATGTCTTCTGAAAGTCTTGAATCTCCTTCCGGCTAAACTCCTTAAATTCTGTGTACGGATTAAAAACGTTCGCCGATGGTAAAACTGCGCCTTCTTCTCCTTCATTTATCATATTTCTACGGTTCAGTTTGTTCTGAAGTTCGTTATCGGCCATGGTGAAAATCAAGACAGGGTACTAGTTGAAATCTGAAGAGAAAGAACGTGAGACAGTGTTCGACCAGCCCTGTAGCAGACGGCTGCAGGATGACTTCCTGTTTAATCATCACTACTTCTCGTCACGTGACTGTCTCGATCCACAATTTTTACTGTGGCCAAGACAGTTATGAACTTTGACCCCCAATGTGATGATACGAATTTGCGACGGAGAATCAGAAGTAGCTTCCGTGAGCGGAGGAACGCCGAAAAAAGAAGAGTAAGATTTAGCTTCCGTGAGCGGAGGAACGCCGATCTTCGATCTCCCAAACTCCTTGTCTCTTGGGGGTCACTTGCAACCTGTTTGTTATTCATCGCCCAAAATATTTCAGACATTAATAAAACAATCTCTCTCTCTCTCTCTCTCTCTCTCTCTCTCTCTCTCTCTCTCTCTCTCTCTCTTCACACTTTGTCAGACATGGAGTCCCACAGGGCTCAGTACAAGGCCGCCTTCTATTCTGCATCTTCATCAATGATTTACCATTGTCCGTTATCAGATGAAAAGGTCACGAAAGATTTATTTGCTGTAGACTCGTCACTGCAAACGAATGGTAATGATCTACAGACAATAGAAACTTCTCTCCAGGGAAGTCTAAACGGTGTGTCAGACTGATGTCATTCAAACTCAATGGTCATACATCCAGCCCAAACCAAATCTATGATTATAGCTACCCGCCAAAAACACCAATTGACTCCTCTTTGCCTAACACTTCAGTTGAATGGCACTTCTATCGAGCAGGTAGATGAGCATCGCGTTTTAGGAGTAACGATAGATAAAGAATTAAAATGACAATTTCATCTCAATAACGTATGCAAGGTAGTCTCAAAACACCTCTTCCTGTTATGTCAATTAAAGCGCTACGTCAACAGTACTGTGCTTAAACTTTTCTTCAATGCACACATAATGTCACGTATCAATTAGCCTACGCTTCAGCTGGGACGGGAGTAGTGATGTCCACAAAAAAGCTGAATTCTCTCCATAGTCATGCATGCAGGAAAACCACTCCACCCAGCTGTATCTCTAACAACAGACGAAAAACAAAAAGCGCTGAACAAACTTCCTCTGAGTAAGCAATTGGAATACATCAGGGCATCATTTATGTTTACAAATTTGACAGACCTGTTATATCAATGCCCTTTTTACAAGATCGAACACTTTTCCGGTTTGACGAAATTCCTTCTTTCCTGCCCACGCATTGATCTATACAAAACAAGACTAGCTTACTCTGGACCATATATCTGGAACTCGCCTCCACCGAAGCTACAAAATACGAATACTTTAAAACTTTTCAAGAAACATTTGCATGAATAGTTTATGTCTCAGTAATTTAATTATTCGATTAATATGATTAGCGCCCATTCGCAAAGTCTTCTGTGAACCATACTTTGAATTCATCGTCTAAACATATAGCCTACTCCGTTAAAATCGCTCATCCCCACTCCCACTCTGTCTGCCCACCCCTCCCCCCCCCCCCCCCCCCCCCACCTACCATTCTCTCTTCTTCACCCCTCCTCTCACCTCTCTCTCTCTGTAGTTTGTTTGTTTGTATGTTTTCCTTCTGTTTCACCATTCCCCATCTCCTTAGTACTTTTATGAATAGTTTTGCTTGTCATTGTAGAATTAGATTACAATGTTGCTATGTTGAATTGTCAGTATGAATGATATGCGCTGAAATAATGTATGCGTGACAAGGACAGATTGTAAGACTAGGCGTTGGCCTAAAATCTTCATCCTTAAAGATCAGTTCATCTCTCTCTCTCTCTCTCTCTCTCTCTCTCTCTCTCTCTCTCTCTCTCTCTCTCTCTCTCTCTCTCTCTCTCTGATAATTCATACCTAGGATGCAATACACATTCACACAATACACAACAGCTCTAACCTTAATGCTGGGCATCATTACAAGAGTCTGTAGACATCGTAAATGGATGGCGCAATGTGAATCACATGCCATTAGACCCCAGCAAGACTAATGTAATAGCAAACGGTCAAAGTCGGCCAAATTTAAACAGTTCCTTTCCATTGCTGTCAACAAACAAGAATTGGAGTAGACAATCATCGTGTACTAGGCACAATCATTGATAACAATCATTCATGGACTGCTGATATCAAAATACTATGAAAACAGGCCCTCTATTAACTATGCAGGCTTAAGCACGTTTTGAAATTTCATGCCGAGAAATTATACTGAATGTGTTCATACTCTCTTCGATCAATCCACTGTTCGATACTATTTGAGTCAATCAGCGCAAATTCAATGAAATCTTTGATAACGTCTATTGACATGCCCTTGAAGCAGTTCTGAAATTCTCCAGCATTACAAAACGGATTATATTCAAGTTGGAGTTCTTCCACTGAGGAATATAATTATTTGCTCTCAATAAAGGTATGTATCTGAATTAGCCCCGCGAACCATTCAATCCAAATTTCGCATGAATTCTGGAAAATCTTCAAAACTCCAGGTTCCCATAAATAGCACTGACCTATTCAAAACAACCTGCCATTCGCTTTCGCCTGAGCTGAAATACCATTGAAGCTCAGAATCTTACAAAAGAAAATTGTTTAGGCTACATATTTTCATCACACATTCAAGTATGCTGCAGGCCTATAACTGACATTACTAATGCTTATCCATAAGCATGTCATCAACAACATTAACTTTTGCTTGCCTTCCCAAAGTGATTGTTGCTGTTTACAAGTTCCACTGTTTCAAAATAAAATGCAACTACACTTGATTGGATACGCCATGTCAGCGTATGCAAATGTCAAAATGAAAGATTTATTATGTATTCATGCAGTGTATGTGTGTGCGTGTGCGTGTGCGTGTGTGTGTGTGTGTGTGTGTGTGTGTGTGTGTGTGTGTGCGTGCGCGCGCGCGCGCGCGCATGTTTGAGCCAGAGTACTGTTCACACAATCATATACGTACATATTTGTTGGAATGGATGGGATGATCATGATGTTACCCATTTCTAAACGGTTTTTTTTTTTCCCCTCATTTTGTGTGTTTGGGGTTTCTACTTTCGTTAATTGCTTCTATCTCTTTCTTCCCCTTATAACATTACTGCACATCTCTGTCTGTCTGTCTGTCTGTCTGTCTGTCTGTCTCTCTCTCTCTCTCTCTCTCTCTCTCTCTCTCTCTCTCTCTCTCTCCCCACCCCGCCCACCCACTACCACTCCTCTCTCTGTGCTCCAATTATGTGTTTATTTGGTCATATTCATTTATTGTCTGTTTTATACGTGATGACTGTTGCCCATTATAGTAGCTTTCCATATGTCGCTTGTCCAACTCCCTTCGTCCCCTTTCCTACCCCTTCCGCTCCCCCTTTTTTTTTTTTTTTTTTTAATTTCTTTTAATTTTTATTATCATTGCATGACCCTTTTTTTTTTTTTTTTTTTTTTTTATTCCTATCTTATTTCGTTTCATTGCATATTGTAGTCCTTTTTACAGGACGAGGACTGGATGTAAAAAAGCTCATCAGTGCTTATGTATTATCCTCATAAATAAACTCATAAACATACATCTCTCTCTCTCTCTCTCTCTCTCTCTCTCTCTCTCTCTCTCTCTCTCTCATCTCTCTCTCTCTCTCTCTCTCTCTCTCTCATTATCATCCTTAGCAGCTTGTTGTATGTTAATATTTTACAAAAAGGAATCTCTCTCTCTCTCTCTCCCTCCTCTCTCTCTCTCTCTCCTCTCTCTCTCTCTCTCTCTCTCTCTCTCTCTCTCTCTCTCTTTATCTCCTTAGCAGCCTCTCAAAAGGACTCTCTCTCTCTCTCTCCCTCTCTCTCTCTCTCGCTCCTCTCTCTCTCTCTCTCTCTCTCTCTCTCTCCGATAAGAGGATTGCTTATTCTATGTCTGTGTGTGCTGATTTTTTTTTTAATCTTTTAAATCAATTTCTTTATTCTTGTTTGTTGTTTCAACCGCTTTGTTTCCCTTCAAAGTCATCTACACCTTAAATGTTAATGGATGAACAACTCATCAACTTTTAATGCATTTGTGAAGATATGTGTGTTTGTTACCATTTTTGTAAGTCTTAGTCGCTAGTTAAGCTTAGTTAGTCCTGTAGCAGGGTAAAGGCCGGATGAAAAAAGCATGTGCTTTGCTTATCTGTTACTGTTGGAAATAAAGATCATCATCATCATCATCATCATCATCATCTCTCTCTCTCTCTCTCTCTCTCTCTGAGTGAGTGAGTGAGTGAGTGAGTGAGTGAGTGTGTGTGTGTGTGTGTGTGTGTGTGTGTGTGTGTGTGTGTTGTGTGTGTGTGTGTGTGTGTGTGTGTGTGTGAATAATGTATGCATGACAAAGATAGATTGTACGACGAGGCCTTGGCCTAAAATGTCAATCTTTGTGCATGAAAGATCAATCAATCAATCTGTCTGTCGTATGTCTGTCAGCCTTACCAGTATGTTTTTGATCGGCACCAGAAAAAAAAAAAAAAGAGTACTACTGTAGAATACTTTTTTTTTATCTGTTTATTTAAGAATACTTATATAAGCCAGCATTCATTTGCTTATTTCTCTATCTGTTTATGTTATAAATTCTCAACATCCTTCAGACGCCGGTTAATGTTATTGTAAAAAAAAAATGTTGTATCTCGTTTCATTTTCATCACATTATTGTTAGCATTCTACTTTGCGAAAATGTTTATGAATACACATTCAATGCAAAGACACTTTCTAGATTACTGTTTAGCACAATATGGATGGTAGTTTTTTCCCCCTCCTCTTTTTTAAAGTTTGTCACGTTATCTGAATGTATTGCTGGACAAATCATGGGGGGAAAACAAGTGCAGGCTAACAATTCTTTTGTCATTACATAAACGACGTGGCAAAGATTTGAAAATCAAATATATATATATATATATATATATATATATATATATATATATATATATATCCGGTAGAATCCGGTTATAAGAAACTCGGTTGTAAGAAAACTCGGCTATAAGAAATCAAATGATTTCCCCCTGCTGAGAGGATTCTTTAAACATTACTTAAAATATCTCGGATGTAAGAAACTCGGTTGTAAGAAAACTCGCTTGTAAGAAACAGGTTTAGCTGACCCTGGCGAAACTTTTCCTCGGATATAAGAAAGTCACGGTTGTCGAAAGATTTTCTCGGTGGGCCTACACATACCTATTCAAAAAAAAAAAAAAAAAAAAAAAAAAACCTCCACGATGCAGGTCACAGGAATTGGCGGGACAGGATGTGGGGCCTTTGATGTCGCCTAAGAGATGGGATATCCGGATGTAAGCTAGACAAAACGCAGGCGCTTGATTACGAGAGGTGTTTGAACCCCCCCCCCCCCCCCCCCCCCCCCCCCCTCCACCCTGTTCCTCTCTTCACGCCAGTGCATGTTCAATGCAAGGCAAGGCTTTGTACAATGTAAGGTGAAGATGGCTGACAAACACAAAAACAAGCAATTTCGCCGAACGACGAAAAATCGAAATTTTGGATGCTGTGGAGAGAAACCCGAAAAAGAAAAAGATGTTAATTGCTGAAGAATTTCAGATTCCTCTTGCTACTCTGTGCAACATTGTAAAACAATGGGACAAATACAAAAATCACACACACACACACACACACACACACACACACACACACACTCACACTCTCTCTCTCTCTCTCTCTCTCTCTCTCTCTCTCTCTCTCTCTCTCTCTCTCTCTCTCTCTCTCCTTTCCCCCACTCTCTCTTTCTCCACTCTCTCTCTCTCACACTACCCTCCCCCCCCCCCCCCCCCCCCCCCCCCCCACCCCCCCCCCCCCCTCTCCCTCTTTCCCCCCCCCCCCCCCCCCCTTCTCCTCCCCCCCCCCCCCCCCCCCCCCCCCCCCCTCCCCCCCCTCTTTCCTCCCGCACTCCTCCCTCTCTCTCTGTCTTTGTTTCTCGTGCATGTGCACGTATGTGAGAAGCTTAATCAAGGAATCACGTGCTATATTCGTATTCATTTGTTCACTTCACATTTGACGAGCATCAATATGTAATAGCCTACAACTTATGAGTACCTGTTAACTCCAATTCAGAATATCGCTGAGCGCTGTTGTAAATACTGCTCGTAAATTCTTGTGTGTGGGCGCGCGCGTGGGTGTGCGCGTGCACACGCGTACACACACACACACTCCTCTCTCTCTCTCTCTCTCCTCTCTCTCTCTCTCTCTCTCTCTCTCTCTCTCTCTCTCTCAAACTTTCATGTTCTGTTCCGATGACAAATTATAAAACGGTTCCTACCTGCATTTCAAGACTATTCTCTACACAAGGCTTGCAATAAATCTTTTGTAGTGTGTGATATAGTATTGTCTCTGATGCAATCCCCAGATTACAACATATGGTAACATATTTATATGCATTCTCGTTAAAATTAAGAATATATGCATGTACTTGCATGTTTGTAAGCGCGCGCGCACACACACACACACACACACACACACACACACACACACACACACACACACACACACACACGCACACCCCCACACCCACCATCATGGTTGTCCGTCGCAAAGCGACGACGACGTCAGTGGCGCCTTGGTGTGTTATGGTTTATGTTTAAAACACTTTTTGGACTGACGACGTCAGTGGCGCCTTTGGTGTGTTATGGTTTTGTTTTTTTTTAAAACACTTTTGGACTGAGGACTCGTCTGAGATTAAGTGATTCATTTATTTATAGGTGCATTTGTCAATGTCAGGAAATTTCTTACGATTATGTTGACTTTAACTATTTACTGTTTGCGTTCTAAAAATCTCTCTCTCGCTCTCTCTCTCTCTCTCTCTCTCTCTCTCTCTCTCTCTCTCTCTCTCTCTCTCTCTCTCCACATCATACACACACGAAAATATTGATCCCTCATTCTCTGTCATGACGGCCAATGGCTCCAAGAATAAATCTATGCTCTCTTTGTCGCATTTTTACTCGTCTATCGTGTTTATGCGTTTGTGTATGTATGTATGTGTGTGTGTGTGTGTGTGTGTGGGTGTATGTGTGTGTGTATGTGTGTGTGTGTGTGTGTGTGTGTGTGTGTGTGTGTGAGTGGAGAGAGAGAGAGAGAGAGAGAGAGAGAGAGAGAGAGAGAGAGAGAGATAGAGAGAGAAAAGAAACACACTAGAAATTTTAATTTTTATTCACAGGCCAAAGTTTACTTGCGAAATCAAACCAAAGAGCCTTCTCTCTCTCTCTCTCTCTCTCTCTCTCTCTCTCTCTCTCTCTCTCTATCTCTCTCTCTCTCTCTCTCCTGTGTGACTCTCTTTGTCTCTCTCCGTGTCTCTGTGTATGTGTGTGTCTCAATCTCTGTCTGTCTGTCTGTCTGTCTCTGTCTCTCTCTCTCTCTCTCTCTCTCTCTCTCTCTCTCTCTCTCTCTCTCTCTCTCTCTCTCTCTCTCTCTAACACTGACGTACACACACTAACAATTACAGAAACGTGCAGAGAAAAAGAGAGAACCAAAGCAAAAACAAACAGAAAAACTCGGATATTAGAAAAACAGTGTAAAAAAAAAATTCTTTTAGAACTCTCGATTATAAGAAACCTCAGTGAAGCGGAAAACTCAATAGACGAAACAGAGGAAATGGCGACGAGCAAGTCAACCAAGGATTCACTCGATGAAATTAAACAGACATTGAGGGAGATGCCAACAAAAGAGGAATTCACGAAAAAAACTGAAAACAACTAGCAACGAAGGAAGACTTAGTGTCGCTGACAACAGTTCTAACCGAGAAACTAGAACGAATGGAAGAAAGAATCGTCGCGCTGGAAATTGAAAAAGACAGTTTTCGCACAGAGGTGGAAAAAAACCAAAAACGAGAACCGTCAACTGAAACAACAGCTTCAAACTTTAACGAGAAACATAGAAAAGAACCAAAACGAACAAGAACAGTATTCAAGGAGGTGGAACTTGAGGGTATTTGGACTCAAAGAAACATCCGACGAAAACTGTACCGACAGGTGTCTTCGTCTCTTCAATGATCGGGTGAAAGTCACAACACGGGAGGAGGATATCCAGGTGGCCCACCGAGCGCCGGCTTCCGTGGCCCAGGGGACAGCTACGCCATCGTCACCGACAGCCTCCACAGGCGGACAGCAGAAAGACCAGACCACGGGCCATCATCGTCCAGTTCGCCAGTCGCAGAGTACGGGACCTCGTCATCAAAAACAGGAGGGTGCTGGCCAAGTCTGGTGTTGTGATCACTGAGGACTTGACGTACAAAAACTTTAAACTCCTCAAGAAAGCCCAGGGAACATTCTGCTACCACCAGTGCATGGACATCTAACTGTAAAGTGATTGCCATGCTGAAGAACGGAAAGAAAGTACGTGTGGACATTGACACAGACCTCGACTCCTTCTTCGCAAGACACATGTAAAGGGATGGTCCCGGGGACTGTGGCGGTGGGTGAAATGGCTTGAGCCCTGCAACTACTGTGCTTTTGGATGAACGCTGCAAATATTGTCCTTTGGTTTGGAGACGCTTGGATACACACCAAATTGTGAACAGAGGTGCATTCAGTAAAAATGGTAGGATATGTGTGTGTGTACACAAAAGTGTGTGTGTGGTGTGTGTGTGTGTGTGTGTGTTTGTGTTTGTGTGCGTGGTAAAGTGTATGTTTGTGGGTAAAGGTGTATATGCGGGTGTGAGTGCATGCATGTGATCGTGGTGTTTTACGCAAACACGTGCATTCATTTTTGTGTGCGTGTATGCAGGCAGGTACACTTATGTACACGCATCTTGTGGATGGCGCCGGGGTGTGGTGCTTGTTAAAATGGCATGTGTGTGTGTGTGTGTGGTGTGTGTGTGTGTGTGTGGTGTGTGTGTGTGTGTGTGTGTGTGTGTGTGTGTGTGTGTGTGCAAATGCGTGTATACATGTGCTCTGTGATGAATGTGTGACTTAGCGTCTGTACATGAAGTAGCAAAAATGTATGGCTGTGAACATATATGGGTGTACAAATGTTGACACAAACCACTTCTGGTGCTGACAGAAAGCAGCCGACCACAGGCCTTATGTAATGCGCCACTTGGTAACATGTGAATGATTACCCTCCAAATGTAATCAATGGGGTAATATATATTACTTATAGTCTGCATTGAACCACCGACCAGATGTGATGCATTGGGTGACGGTTGTCGTAAATGATTATCGGTCATAGGTGATGCACTGATCGATAATATTGTAACTGATCACGGATATGATGCAGTTTAGGCTGAAGATATTGTCCTTGATCAATGTTGAATACAAGGTATTAGTTAATGGAACTCAGGTTGATAGAATTGCAGCTGATGTATATAGATATAAGTGACAATATGTACCTGTTTATCACAGTCTGATGTGATTCATGGATTGATTATAGGTAACTGTTTTCTCCCCCAGTAGGTTTCACTAAAGTATCAAAGGCTGACTCCCTGATCCTCCCCGCCCCTCCCTTCCATCCCTCCCACCCCCTCTCCGCCGTGTCCTCCTCATTTTCCTTTCCGATATGAGTTGTTCGCCCGAATAGGTGGCCAGGTTGGAGTATGGTGCGACAATGGGTTCGGCCTCCCCCGCCCCCTTCTCCTCCCCCTCGCCGTTCACATAGATCTCCATGCTCCCTTTTTCCCCTACAGCTGATGGGTTTTGCATAAACATGAATCATCACCAGGATTTGGATTTGACGGTGATGGTGCTAGTACACATGGAACTATGTATGTTGTTTTTTTTTCTTTCTTTCTTTTCTTCTTTCTTTTCCCTTGGGGAAGTGGAAGTGTTAGTGTATTCTACTGTTTGCTGGTATCACAGCGGCAAGTGCTGATATCGCTGTTGTCACTGGCAATACTGATGTTATCGTTGAAAAATGCCTTCGGTTTGTCAGATTGATATTATTGTTTGGTTTTAAAACTTAGGTTTCTAGTATAAAACATTAACAACAATGTATCATGACTGTGTATTATAATATATACTAAAAAAAAGAAAAGGTGCTGGTGATGTAAGGGTGGCATTGAGTTTGTGCTCAAAACGTTCGCTCTACTGGCTAAACGGAGGTGGTGGGGGAGATGAGATTGCCATAGTTGATTACCTATTCTAAAAGTAATGTTTCCCTGTAGTATTATTAGGTGACTATATCTACAGAGTGGTTGCGCAGAATACACAGCTCATTTTGAACATAGTTTTGACAGTATACACAACACGAATAGCAGGCAGACATTCATATAGGCGCAAGAGAGAGAGAGAGAGAGAGAGAGAGAGAGAGAGAGAGTACACAAGCACACACACTGGGTTGATTATACGGCCGCAAGCGGAAACTAATATGTGCTGTCATGTGTGTGCACACTTATATGACGCACCCAAAGGGCACGCGGGAACATGCACGCATACACACATGCGCGCGCACGTGCATGGGCGTGCGCGCACACATGCACACACGGGTATACACAACCGCAAATTTAAATTGTACTGACATCTTCATGGGTGATACGCTTGCAAACAGATATGTTTCTTTGTTGTTCTGTCGGCTGAGGCTGAATGTTCCTTTTTTTGACAATTCACATCAGTCTTTTTTCATTCTGATCAAGTTCCATTGTTGTTCCGATATGTGTATGCAGTTCAATCGAATTTATAGTTTTTATTCATTGAATATGTTTAATTGTCTTGTCTATGTTGAGTTCTTTAGTCTTTTTTCCAGGTGTTTTGTAATGATTCATTACGGTTTTGAATATATTATTATTACATATGAATGTTCATTGTCCAAATGGCATACTGAGTGGGTGTTGGCAGCTCAAATTAATGAAGATGTTCAGTCGAAACAGCTCTTTCTGTATACATGTATGCCACTGAATATGGAATTTGGGGGGGGAAGTTGGATTGTTGCCTACCTCACTTTTTCATATAATTATATATATATATATATATTTTTTGTATGTTTGAAAGTTTGACAAAAAGCAAATATATATAGCTCATGAACAAACACGATGATTTCAAAATTTGCACTTTTAATTGCAATGGCTTAAATGACAGCAAGAGAAGAGATGTGTTTGATTATCTTCGCAAACGTAAGGCTAGCATATACTTTTTACAGGAAACACATTTAAAAGAAGCCAATGAAAACTTTATAAGAGCCAACTGGGGTTATAACTTATGGTTAGCAGGTATTGAAACAAATAAAAATGGTGTTGGTATTCTGTTTAATAACAATTTCGAATATAAATTGTATAGAATATTCAGGGATCCTGGGGGTTGCTTCATTGTAATGGACATAGAGTTCTTAAATAAACGTATCACACTAGCCAATGTATATGGGCCCAAGCAGTGGGGATAACCCACAGTTCTTTGAGAGAATAGTACAAAAAATTGAGGAAATAGATAATGATTTTGTTATTGCAGCTGGAGACTGGAATTGTGCCCTCGATCTCAAGACTGATGTGCGCAATTATTCAAGCGTTACTAACAGACCTAAAACACGGAAGAACATTCTTGACATGATAGACACGTATGATTTAATTGATGTGTTTAGGAATCTTTATCCAATGAAAAGGGCATACACATGGCGTAAATTTAACTCAATAAAACAAGGCTGGCTTGATTATTTCCTAACTTCCAAGGCACTCGTATCAGAGGTAAGATGCAACTGTAGATACTGGATACCGATCTGATCATTCTTTAGTTTCACTGGTGTTGAGAAAAGATCAGTTCAAAAGGGATAGACCGTTTTGGAAATTTAACAAGACACTTCTCAAAGATGATAAATACATAGCAGAAATAAAACAGAAAATTTTGGAGGTAAAAAAAAACAATATGCACTGCCAGTTTATAATACTGAAGAACTTAGTAATGTTCCAAATAATGAATTACAATTTCAGATTAACGAAACATTATTTTTCGAAGTGCTTTTGATGGAAATACGGGGCAAAACTATTGCCTATTCTTCACACAAAACACAAACTGAGAAAGAAAGAGAAGGTTATCTCACAAAAGAAATACAAGCTTGGAGGGCAATGTAAGTGAAGATAATATACAAGTACTAGAAGAATTAAGAAATGAACTGCAGGCACTAAGAAACAAAAAGATGGAAGGGATAGCTGTACGAGCAAAAATTAGATGGTTAAAAGATGGTGAAAAAAAACAGCAAATATATTTTGAAAAAAAGAAATTTTGTAGACAAATCGATGAGTTACCTTGACACTGGCAATGGTAATATAATATCAGACCAAGATACAATCTTGTTAGAGGTTCAGACCTTTTACCAGAATTTGTACAGTTACAGAGAGGTTAATGATATTAACCTTAACCATCTTTTGCCAGATGCCCCAGGAATAACTTGTGATGCGAAAGAGAGCATTAAAGGACCCCTCACGTACAGTGAGGCTGCAAAAGCACTGAAAAAAATGCAAAATGACAAAAGTCCTGGGTCAGACGGATTCACCGTTGAATTCTTTAAGTTCTTTTTTGTTGACATTGGTCACTTTCTTGTCAGATCAGTTAATTCGGGCTACGACTGTGGGCAACTTTCAGTCTCACAAAAACAAGGAATCATTGTGTGTTTACCAAAAAGAGGAAAAACCCAAACAATTTATAAAAAATTGGCGCCCAATATCCCTGTTAAATGTCTCCTATAAAATAGCTTCTGCTTGCATATCTGCAAGATTACAAAAAGTCTTACCAAGCATTATAAATGTCCTCTCAGAAGGGCTTTATCAAAGGTCGTTACATTGGAGAAAATATAAGATTGCATATGATATTATGCTCTACACTGAAAAAAACACGTATTCCTGGTCTCTTAATGCTGATTGATTTTGAGAAAGCATTTGACAGTGTCTCTTGGGTCTTTATTGAAAAATGTTTGAAATTTTTTAATTTTGACCTAGTATTGTTCAGTGGTTTCGAACATTGTATATGAATACCACATCGTGCGTCCTGGTAAATGGTCAGTATTCTACCCGCTTTAAACTTGAAAGAGGGGTGCAGACAGGGGGACCTGCTTTCTCCCTACTTATACTTAATATGCGCAGAGGTTCTATCACTGATGATTCGAAAAAGTAAAGATGTTAAAGGCATTAGCATAAAAAAACACAGAATTTCTCCTGTCACAGTTTGCAGACGATACTTCTCTGCTACTTGATGGTTCTGAACAGTCTCTCAAGGCAACTGTAGATATCCTTGATGAATATGCACAGATGTCAGGCTTGAAAAATGAATTGTGATAAAACCCAACTAGTGTGGATTGGAAGTAGAAAAAATAGTCAAATTCGATACTTTAGGGATAGGAACTTCCAATGGAATCCGGGTATCTTTAAGGTTCTCGGCATAAAATTTTCTACTAATACAGACCAAATTGTCGAAATAAATTACTGTCAAAAGCTTTCAGCCGTGCAGAAAAATCTTAAAACAATGGAAAAGAAGAAATGTCACTCCTTTTGGGAAAATCGCAATATTAAAAATGTTTATTCTTTCTCAGTTTACCTATCTGTTTCTCAATCTTCCGGACCCCCCAAGCCAACTTTTGAAGGAAATAGAAACTGAAATGTCCAGTTCTTATGGAATGGGAAACATTATAAGATAAAAGAAATCGGTAATTTATCAAGAATATGAAAATGGAGGACTAAAAGTGAGTACATATTTATACTACTTGAGACTCTGAAGATTAGCTGGTTAAGACGGTTAAATATTCCAGAATCAGAGTTTGGTAGTTTCATATATACCTTGTAATCCAGCCGTGAAACAAATGAAAACGCTCGGAGGTGAGTACGCTAACGTGTTACTCCAACGACTCGATAATCCATTCTGGCTTGATGTTGTTAGACACTATAAAAAGTTCTGCTCAAAGTGTAAACCTTTAAATATGAAAGAATTCCTGTCAGAATATATTCATTATAATGTAAACATAACAAGAGACAATAAGGTGATCTACATGAAAGAATGGATAAAAGCAGGTGTAACAAAAGTTAACCATGTAATGGATGTAAATGGAAATTTTCTGTCCTATAATGATTTTAAGGTAAAATACTCAAACGTTACAAAAACTAATTTTTTAGCATACGAGGGAATCATCAGAGCTATTAGAAAATATCAAGAAATTCTCAGTTACAGAGAAGACATAGCACATGTTATTGATGAGGAAAATAAAACATGGACCTTGATCCAGAAAGACAACAAAGTAGTTAAATCGATCCTACTTGGTTCTAAAATCACACCG
>JADBJO010002632.1:52500-130000 GCA_016801955.1 Conus betulinus
CACTGGAGAAAAAAAAATACGAGAAAACTAACACCCAAAACACATTGATAATCAATTCAGTCACATGACAGACAAACTAAAAGCTCTCTTCTTTGACACATTCATGTAGTCGAATAACGTGTCTTGTGTACGCAAATACTTGCCAATAAAACGCAAGTGAATTTCATCTATCAATAACGTCTCTTGGAAATCGAAGATCCAGATGCATTACAAGTTGATTCAGCTTCATACATCGGGGGGGGGGGAGGGGGGGGGGGGGGGGGGGGGGGGACAGAAATCTTTAAAATATCACAACATTATGGAAAGGAATTTGATTTATTGATTCGTTAGTTAAGTAGACTGTTTGCGTCATCTGAAGAAAGATTTGCATCAGTGACTTATTAGAATTTGTATCCAATCAATGCTGAAATATACTTTTCTTCTGACAGATTCACAAAGAGCAGCTGTGTTATGTAATGCGGGTGGTACGGACAGTAAAGTGCATAGTCAGATAGGATGGCTCATATTGAAGTTCTTCTACGCTCCCTAAAGCTCACCTCACCTCACCTCAGGCCCATAACTACAGAAGTAGTCATTGGGGAAACCTAAGGACCGCAGATGCAACCTCCCCTCTCCATCTGTCTCTGTCAGCAGCCGCCGGCAGCAGCTCACGTGTATGGAGTCCGGTTCATTCTTTGATGTTCTCATGCCAGTTCTTCCGCTGTCTTCCTCTTCTTCTCCCGCCCTCGATGGTGCCTTGCATGATTGTTTTGGACAGACTGGGTGTGTCGAGTGTTGTTCTCAAACCATATCAGCTTGGGTCTCTACACAGTTGAAATGAGAGGTTCCTGAGGTCCAGCAAGGTTCTTAATTCTGCTCTGTACATATTTATTGGTCCTGTGCTCTATCCAAGAGATTTGAAGGAGCTTCCTCAGGTATTTGCTCTCGAAAGCCAGGATCTTCCTTTCAGTTTCAGCCGTCAGTGTCCATGCCTCGCAACCATACAGTACAATGGAGACCACCAGGGCTTTGTAGAGTTTGAATCCCTAAAGGTATTTTTTTTTTCTAAATTACTTTCGAAACTGATTTCAATACTTATCCACGTAGGCTTCTACTTTTTGTTTACCTTTTCTATCAGCTACCCAGGCATACGCTGGTTTTTTTTTTTTTTTTTTTTTTTTTTTTTTTTTTATCAATTGTGACTAATGTTACTGGTTTCGCTACTCTTTACACGAAGAGGCACAGAGACGACCATCGACACTGGACAAAGTGTCAGATAAACAAACCAGGGACAGACGAAAGTCAAGTTCAGTAACCCCATGACTTTCACACACACAAAAAAATGTCAAGTTCAGTAACCCCCATTACTTTCACACGCAAAAGATGTAAGTTCAGTAACCCCCACTTTCGCACACAAAAGATGTCAAGTTCAGTAACCCCCATGACTTTCGCACACAAAAAGATGTCAAGTTCAGTAACCCCCATTACTTTCTCACACAAAAGTTGTCAAGTTCAGTAACTCCCATTACTTTCACACACACAAAACAGATGTCAAGTTCAGTAACCCCCATTACACACACACACACACACACCACACACACACACACACACACACACACACACACAGATGTAAAGTTCAGTAAACCCCATTACTTTCACACACAACAGATGTAAAGGTCAGTAACCATTACTTTCACACACACAACAGATGTCAAGTTCAGTAACCCCCATTACTTTCACACACACACACACACACACACACACACACACACACACACACACACACAAGAATTCAAGTTCAGTAACCCCCATTACCTTCTCACACATAAAATCAAGCGGGGTAGTCTGCCGTTTTGTCCCCGGTCGGTCATCTTTTTCGTCGGCAACAAAATAGCGCGGACACTGGGGACAAAACGGCAGCGACAGGCGGTAAAATGGTTGCTAACTTCAACAGCAAAAAAAACAACAAATTTTGAAAAATAAAATCGAATAAACAAAATGATAAAATAAATAGATAGATAAGTAGATAAATAAATGAATGAAATAAAGACACGCTGTGGAGCGGACCAGGGTCAGGCCAATACCGACCGCTCTGGACACCAAGGTTTACGGTACCCTGAGAAGATCTGCAGGGAACGGTAGACTTCATCTGAAATGTTCCAGAGTTCCGATGGGGAGCGAACAAGGAAGAAGAAGAACTTAGAATAGATCGGGTCAACCCAAACTAACAAAATGACTTCAAAGATTCTTTCCAATACTGGTGACGGCCGTGACTCGAAAAGCCGTGTTTCGGCGACACTTTTTTTTCTCCAAAAAATCACTGTATAAAATGTAAACACAAGGCAATGTCAAACCCAATTGTTGTTTGAAATGGATAAAAAAATTCCATGGAAAGAGGTGCTCCTGAAAAAAAAACAAACAAACAAAAACACTAAAGACGTTAGATTAAAGTGGCCACAGACTAGAATTTTTCACGGAATTCTCTTGCAACAAATGCTATTTTAAGTGCAATGAAGGTATTTGTATCTGCTACGGCAAAACTGTTCGCTATGTATTGAAGCAAGAGAGACTACTGAACATTCTTAACTGGAGTTGAAAATATGTTTAGTGTTTTGGACCTCTTTGGGGGGGGAAAAAAAAAAAAAAAAAAAAAAATATATATATATATATATATATATATATCGTCAATGAAAAAAATGTGAAAATGGTCATGATGTGAGATTTCATGTGAACTGGTACTTTTAATATTGATAACCATATACCAACGCAGAGTGCATTTTCAACTTCATTACACTGTCTGCCAGTGTATATAAATGGATATTAGAAAAATGCTCACCTAGTGTCTTTCAGAAGCCGCTGAATTTAAAAAATACGAAACAGAGCAATGTAATGCAAATATGAATGATAAAGTGTCTAAGTTTACAACAGAACGGAACATTTATACATCGATGTTTGTCATTGTATAGTAAACATGTATGTCAACTCATCTATTATGAGAGAGTAGTGGAAATGTTTTGTACTCCATGTCCATTTGCCGATACTTTTTCGCCATCTTTCTTTTCTTCTCTTTTCAATTTCCTTTAAACAGTAATGTTGATATTGTCATTGTTTTAATGATTATCGTTGTTATTGTGATGCTATTATTATTATTATTATTATTATCATCATCATCATTTTTATTATCATCATTACTTTTGTTGTGGTTTTTTGTTATTTCCAGGGCTATGATAATCTTAGATCCCCCCTCCCTATGTGCCCCCCCCCCCCCCCCCCCTTCTTTCCCTCACCCACTCCCTCTACCCCTCTCCCCTTTCTTCCTCAGTAAGGTGCTTGTGTTATAACTTACTTTTTTTTTTATTAATGCAATTGAATGTTTTAGAGAGAGAGAGAGAGAGAGAGAGAGAGAGAGAGAGAGAGAGAGAGAAAGTGGTTTCAACCGGGCACACCTACAGAAATTACTCGTCTAACAGTGTTTCTTAAGTTAATGATGAAACTCATTCAGTTTTCGGTTGCAAGGCTATTCATTCCGTTTGTGAATAATTATTTGGCTGCTTTTTTACAGGGAGCATATGAGTGTAGTTTTCGCGTATATACCATTATTTAGGGAAATATCCTAAACAATCACATGCTTAGATAGACAATACATTGCAAATGTAAATAATTCATCTTACATGTACATAATGCTTATATAGTACTTAACAGGAAGAATTTAGTATATCTGTAAAAAGTCCTTCTTCAGAAGTAACCATTATATTGGTAAATAATACATTATTTACAGAAAACAAACATACACGTAAGTGATGATTTTATTACACGTACAATTGGTAATTTAAGTAAACAGCAGTATGCGTGTGACTCAATACAATATTCAGTTGCAACAGAAAAAAATTCATTACAATATGTAAATATTTGATTGTTTACGTATATTATGATCAATTCTATGGATAATGCATCATTTACAAACAGCAATGATTATTTATAGAATTAGGTAATTCTGTACAGAACAGTTTGAAAAAAAGGATTTCTTTTGTAAATTCTCTCTCTCTCTCTCTCTCTCTCCCTCTTTCTCTCTCTCTCTCGCACACACAGAGACCTCCCACACACATGCACACACATATATGCATGCACGCGCGCGCGCGCATACACACACACACTCACACATCTCTCTCTCTCTCTCTTCTCTCTCTCTCTCTCTTTCTCCTTTTTTCTCCTCTCTTTCGCACACACATTCACACCCAGAAACTCTCTCTTACTGTTGTTTGAAATAAAGAATCATTATCATTAACACACACACACACACACACACACACACACACACACACATATATATATATATATATATATATATATATATATATATATATATATATATATATACGCTCTCTCTCTCTCTTGTCATCGCCTCATTCAAGTCTCTCTAAGCAGGCCTTCGCTCAGCAAACGAAGCTGTGGCTAGATTGTCTCGGGCTTGTCAACAACTCTTCGTTATAATTCCAAGTAGGCGTTGATGGAGTGGAGGAACTCCAGAGTCAGGGGCTGTACCCTCCTGGGCTGGATTTCATTAAACGCCTTAGTTTACCCACTGGCGAATTGCCCACCACTCGATGATGACGTCTTCTTGTCACAGTCCACTCGCTGGAGTGCGATGGAATTTGCCTTAGCGACAGACATGAGGAGTGTGGGCTGTAGCCTATGTCCACGGACAGAGGGCGTCCCCTGGCGAGAGGCGGGTTTCATTGTCGCGAGAATTCGCGTGAACTCGCCAGCGATTATGGCAGGGAGAGCAAGTGACGTTCAACTTGCAGCTGGAAGGTCAACATGGCGATCGTTTCACACACCGATCACATGACGTCACCACTTTTCGTGCACCACTGTGAGGACGTTTTACGCCTTTTCTCTCGCATCTGTGAGAGCCTGAAGATACGTTGTCTAGTTCTGCTCGCTACTAAATTGTGCAATGAAGTGCTGCCACTTGTCACACTCGTGAGAATTCTTTGCCTTTATTCAAAGCAAAAAGTGACTCAGGCTTTCGTCTGTTCCTTGTCATGTGAGGTAGACCTTTTCTTCACTGATGGAGATTGGAGACGACAGCTCACTAATTGCAACAACACTGAAACCATGATTTATCGATGAATTTACAGAATACATAACGAGCGTTTACGCAGTTAGGTTTAAATGACGGTTAGGATTAATATTAGGATCAGGTACCGTTAGGCGAGCATCATAGTTAGAGATAGGTTAGGATTTGAGTTAGGTTTATGGTTACGCTAAGGGTGACAAATTCTTATTTTCCATTGTCTTCTGGCTGTCTTATCTAAGTTCACGGCTCTGAATCACTCAGAATTTTGCGAACTTTTACCGAGAACTGACTTTGTGTTATAGACACAGTTCTCTCTCTCTCTCTCTCTCTCTCTCTCTCTCTCTCTCTCTCTCTCTCAGTCAGTTCTGCCTGCTTGCTGCCGGTCTTGATGGTGGACCGCCAGCTGACTAGGTCTGAAGCTGCTGTCTCCAGGTCTGCTGGGTCGACGCTGCCTGCACTCAGGTCGCGCTTGCATACATCCTTGTAGCGTAGAGCAGGCCATCCTGTGGGTCTGGAGCCTGTAGCCAGCTCTACGCACAGCATGTCCTTTGGGAAGTGACCGTCGTATATGCAGCTGACATGGCCAAGCCAATGCAGGCGTGTCTGTGTCAGCATGATTCCAATCATTCAAAATGAAAACATTATTTTGCGATGAAATTAAGTTATAAATTGTAGCTGCTTGTTAAATCATGGCAGTATTACTAATGAATTCAGAAGAAATTCTCAACACTTAGAACGAGATTGTTGATATAAACTGGGAACGGCAGTAGGCTAACTCAGAATCTTGGAGTGTGCCCTATCGGATGCGTCATCTGAAAAGTTGGTACTAAGAGTTTGCTGGTGATTCTTTTGGAATGTTGAGGTCAGTTGGAGTGTGTTCCATTTCGTACTATATATAACAGCTCTCTGCTGAAGAACTTGTGGTCAGTTACATCAAAAGCCTATGAAAAATCTATATATATAAAAAAAAAAAAAAAAAAACAGAGAGAGAGGGTTCTAAAGCTGCTTTCCATAAGCAAGTCCTAAAGGGTGACAGAAAGGTGGCGAAAGGATAGAGAATGGCAGGAGTAGTGATAGGCAGACAAGGCATCGTAGGTTGATCAAAGACCTTACAGTGGTACCTCAAACTCTGAGATGTAATTAAACGAGGTATGAAAAAAAAGCCATTTTGTAACGTCATTGAAAACATCCACTGAACAGTAACATTGAATGTGTGCTTCATTAACAATCATTAAATATGTGCTTCAGAGATCTGAAAATCTCGTTTCGATTTCGCCAGACTGAGTGAGGGTAAAATCAGCTTCAACCAACATCAAAACTCGGACCAAAATCCTAAATCTAAAATAATTACTGTGTGACTTGCGCACTGTGGAGGTTTGTTGCGGTGGATGGCAGAAAGACTTGAAGAGAAATTATGTGTAAACTTACACTGTGGACTAATTTAAACTACATATGGAGGACTGTAAAGAGAAACATTCGATGGCTTTCAAAAGAAGAACTATAATGGAAAATGTTGTAATCAGGGAAGTGACAGAGCTCCAGAGAAAACTGTTTTCTGTAAGATTGCACTAGACTGTGAATGACCACTGGAAGTGCATTGTGTTCAGTGACTAAATAGTGATATGCTATCGGGTGTTCCACACAGTGATGTGGGGTGGGTAATCTTACCTTCCTTGCAAGGAAAAAAAAACTCTAATAAGTATACCCAGTGCATTGCAAGACCATCTTCACCTGTTTGTTCAGCGATCATTTCCTGTGAGACAATACCTCCTCGTATAAGACAACACGTCCATTCACTAGTTCCGTGGAACGAACACTGGCAGCAACAGCAGCCCATTTGATCCTGCTGTTGTCAGCATCGTCATCCAATCTCAGACTGGTTGAAAATATCGGAGCAGTTTTGAAAAATAAAAATCACTGCTGTTGTCGAATACTCCAGTGCAACTCGTAGTGGACTTAAAAGACGAGGTACCTGTTTTGGTATAGGCCTATCTAAATTTTTGTTTGCTCTCTACCACGATCTGTTAGGCTTGGTTCTGTTCTAATACTAATTCTAACTCAAAGCAAACACACACACACACACACACACAAACACATACACACACATGCGCGCGCGAAGAAACAAAACACACACGTGCAGACAGACACAAGAGCGCGTCAAAACAAGCAGACTCGCGCACAGTGAACAGTGGGTATCATTAATCAGTCCAGGGGAAAAGATGTGTCTTTAGGGAGGTTTTAAAAGTCTTTAAAGAGTCTGTGTTATGCAGAGAAGAAGGCAGACCATTCAAAGAAGGTCCATGACCCAGTAAGTGGCATCAGATTATGATGCAGTGCTGCGGCCCCGACGAAGTCCATTCTGCCGAGTTTTTGTACAGTAGGAGACTAGTCTTCAGGCCTACAGAGAGGGTAGAAGCTGTCTTGGTTTACAAGACCACAGCAGCTGAAGCCGAAATGTTTTATTGCCTGTGCTTTATCTTAAAGTCACTGTTGTTTGCTAAGTGTGCCACATGCCAAACAACTTAAAATCTGATTACAAAGATTGTTTGATGTAATGGAGATATTCTAAGGGGGGGGGGGGGGGGGGGGGGTACAATAACACTGTTTGGACACCAGAAAATCGAAGCATTAAGGTTTTGCTTTAAGAATCAAGTATTTACAGACAGGCACAAGTAGGTTGAGAATTTTTGCTTTGTTTCTTCGATTCCCTTCTTTTACCTTCATATGCCCATAAATATACGTACCAAGTGGTTCCAAGCAAACGGATTGATAAAAGGAATGGGACTATTTTGGGAAGGCCAGCTGGCACAAATATAGGGTCAGGGTGAGCTCTGATACCTGAAATGTGACGTCCGCTTAGGGCTGGTTAATGTATTTCTAGACTCGAAGTGATGTCATGGGTAGAAATCCTTAACAAAGTAAAATAAAATTCATAAAGCAAAACCTTAATGCTTCAATTTCCTGGTGTCCAAACAGTGTTATTGTAAGCCTCCGCCCCCCCCCCCCCCTTGGCCTTAAAAAAATGAATGTGGCGGTGTTGATTTGATCTCTATCCAGTTTGAATTTAATTTGTGGCACACATTTATGCTTTGCATCTGAACGCTTACATGGATACTATCATGTTTTTGTGTGTCTGTGTGGGGGTGTTTTTATTTCTTTCTTTCTTTTCTTTTTTTTTTTTTTTTTTTTTTTGGGGGGGGGGGGGGGGGTGTGGTATGTGGCCACACCTGTCATTTGACTAGATGAAATCATCATGTTTCCATGAAAAAAAATGCTTTTCGAATATGAAAAAGTCGATTTTCTCCTGGAAACTGGGTCAATGAATTAATTCAATACCAGTGGCAGCAAGAACAGCTGAAATTTGCATGACTTCTACACTCCCTGTGTTCCTAAGCTATTGGTTTGGCACAAGGATTTGGGGATGAAAAATCCAGCAGACGAAAGAAAAAAAGTATGGTCATGTAGATTGTGCTGGAACATGTATAGATGGGTCTTGAAGTCAGGCAAAATATAAGGGCTGGACTGTGGTGAGTATATCCTGGTGAGGGGTGGTCTTCTAACTGATGCCTCGTGCAGCTTGAGTAAACAAAGCATCCCCTGGTATATGGGCAAGTTTGGAACATCCCTTGGGGGGATGTCTCCTTGTTTGTTCTGTGTGCTCTGTGTTGTGAATTCTGCTAGGCGATTCCGTGTCTTTCATTGGCAGTTATGGTCACATGTTTATTTCATCATGGGAGTATGAGTTACCCTACTTAACCCTCTACCACTTGTCCCATCATAGTTCCAGCGCTAATAGTCCACGGAAAAGAGTCTATGCCACATAACACTGTCATAAAGCAACCCATCACAGGAAACCTAACACAGCTGTCATGTTATTAAGGTGTTCAGCTGTGCCGATTTTTTAAATAGTCTGATCTCCATCGCTTTCTCAGTGACATTATTCTCATACCATTCATTTTTTTTTCTCTCGTACACAGCCAAGCAAATGATTTACTTGTGGGGGAACCTTCATAGATTACAAGTATCTCAGTGCTTGTACTCTACAAGGACTAGAGTTTTGCTGAAACTGAATCCAGTGAAGGACGACAGGCTTTTAAACTGAAATGAGTATGTAACCCCAAGGATTCTGGATGTAATGAAATTGTGACAAGTTACCTCCTGATGCATATGATACTTTAACAGCATCCTCTTTGAAACTGGCAGGGAAAAGTCATGCCCATGACAGCTTCTGTTTCACATCTAACCAACTGATACACATCACAAAGTCAGTTGAGCAGAGGCTCAGTGTGTCCCACACGCGTAGGAAGTTAAGACAGTATCAGACCTGCAGTTCACAAGCCTTGAGCGGGACATTTCTTTTACTCCCCTTCACCAGTCAGAATGTTAGTCTTTCTTCTTTTGAAAATTGTTCTAAAGCATGCCTTGAGTGCTTGTACAATTATCAACAGCAACAATGTTGTCATATCTGGCAAAATCCCAATGAAAAGTTCTTTGTGACAAGAAAACACAATGGGAAAACCATCATAATTCCAGTCTAAAAAAAATGGTTTTCATCTCAAAGCAGTACTCTACACACCTCACCACACTACAGTATTAACCAATGATACGGTGACAAGAGTCTCATCTATTCTTTGTGATGTGATGCAAAACTTCTGCAGGTCTGGTTAGCTTACTGCTTTCTGTCACCACTCTGCAATTCACATACTCAACAGAAAAAAAAAGAACAATAAACAAGTGGGCTCACTGCTCAACTTTAATGGAATCACATGCACACTGTTCTTCACAGACATACAATATCTTCATTCATGTCCACACTCCAGATTTAAAAACGCAAAGCACATCGACAGATGGCATCTTCAACCAGACTCTGCACAGCCAACCAAATTCTCCTAAAAGACCAGCCGCCTTATCTTAAAAGACCAGTTGCCTTATCTTAAAAGACCAGCCACCTTATCTTAGAAGATGAGGCACCTTACTCAAATAACCAAGGCTAATAATAATAGACTAAAGCAAGTAAAAAGATGATAATACAAAGCCCGAATTAAATGAAACTGAACAGCTTTAAGAAATAATATTCAATACATTTCAATGAATTAAGAGGTATGGCTCTTTCTACACCATGACAGACGTGATAGACTATGCTGACCAAACTATGCATTGACCACCATTTACTGGCATACAGTACAACTGCTTAATGAAATCTGTACCTCGTACGTTTCAAATGTATGCCCTTTTGCTTGAATCAATATACATCATATGTGCCAGTCTGCATATGTTACCATACATGTGTTGTACTTACTTATGTGCGAGGTGTTTTGAGCAATGGCTGATGTAATTATGCATATGCATGGTGTTTATGCATACATACATATGTAAATATGTTTGTAAGTACAACCTGAGGTTATGCACGCAATAATGTAGTTTTAGTCAGTCAGTATGTGAACGTGTAAGGGTGTGCACCGTTATCACGATGTGGGTGGTGGTGTGTGTGTGTGTGTGTGTGTGTGTGTGTGTGTGTGTGTGTGTGTGTGTGTGTGTGTGTGTGTGTGTGTGTGTGTGTGTGTGTGTGTGTGTGTGTGTGTGTGTGTGTGTGTGTGTGTGTGTGTGTGTGTGTGTGTGTGTGTGTGTGTGTGTGTGTGTGTAGATATCTGTTCACATTACAACTAACGATACAGAGTCCAATACAGCATTCACACTCCACTTACTATCACCCACTGATGAAACAGCTGAGCAAGATAGTAAGCAATGTGATGAAAACACCACGACTTCATATCATCTTTACCATCACTTCACCTACAAGTCTCATGATATCCTCCCCTCCTGAGCACGTCACCGACTGGCACGTCTGGTTTTCCATCATGTTGTCTCACACACGGGATCAGCAGGGGATGAAGAAGACCAGTCTTCACTTCCATAGTTTGGTAGTGGCACTGCCCCGCAGTCTGTGTCAAGAGAGAGAACAACTGGATAACACTCGATAAGTGCCCTGCGCCACCATTCTCCATGCAACTGACTTTAACAATGGTTATAAACATTTTCATTCTGCCCCTTCTCACATGAACATTTATTTGTTACATGTTGATACATTTCAAAGTAGTAATCTCTCATCACCAACGATGCATGCACACAGATACTTGAACGCATACAAGTACCAATCAGAAAACATTTTTTCACTCACACACACACACACACACACACACACACACACACACACACACACACACGGCTGGATTAGGAAGACGAGTGCTAACATAAAATGATTAATTTTGTGTATGTCTTTACCTTGTGACAATCTGCAGAGTTGTTGCTGTATATATATCCTATTGAATAATTTTGAATTTTATGTACAACAAATTAAAAAAGATCAACAAGCACATATGAAGATAGACATTCAACAATGGAACAATCTACAAGGAAGAATAGAACACACCAACAGACCGACATATTTAGAAAACATGGACAGTATCTTTGGCTATGGGAGGAAAAAAATGACCTAAATCTCTTTTGCTCTTCCCCCTCTGTCTTACCCTTTAGTTTTGGACTTCTTGGGTTTGTCCGAAGGAAGGTCCACTCGACTGTCCGTCACCATCTGCTCCTCCGTGTCTTGGGAATGGCTCGCCTTTAAGGTCATCTTTATAGACGCCACCTGCAACAGCAAAAATTGATAATAAAGCCAAAATTTCGTTCTAGGTGATACAGTATAAATCATGTTTAAGCACACATGGAGATGCATACACGTGCTATTATTAAACAAAATTTGTGACATCGGTAGCCTGTTTACCTCCTTCACAAGAAATCAATTACCTCGGCGCAGCTCCATTTTTCTACTTGATGTCTTTCCATTTACATTGAATTGTTGTGAAAGGCCTGCACCTAACTGGATAAACAGAATCACTGCATGAACCAGAAGCCTTGGTGCAGTGGTTCATGTCATGGACTGCAGGTTGGGAAGTTGTTGGTGGTCACATCTTATGAGAGACTTCCATTTGTAGGATTTTTTGGCACAGTTCAGATTCGAAGCAGACAGCAGAGTGTGCTTATGGCTCAAATGGAAAGACAAGGCACACAGCCCAGTTCCATCTTCTTCATGGGCATCTCTGGGACTGCTGCTCAGATTACCTGACCAGAACTGCAGGTTTCTGTATTTCTCAGGCCTGGGTGATGCCAGGTTATATGATGAAAGAAAATAGAGAGTGAAGATCTGTCATGCCGTCTAAGACCAGAAAGGAAAACTCCTTTAGCGTCATCTTCATCATCCTTATGGATCATTATCAAAAAAAAAAAGAAAGTATTCAAATTCTGTGGCCCATTATGGCCAGGCCTCGTGTACTTAGTTCACAGTGAATTCATATTTAGGTCATTCTTATTAGCTAGTTCAAGGGCAGATGTGCTAGTACCTTGAGAAGAGGGACGCTTCCTCATGCTGGCTCCACAACTAACCAATTACTGCTGTAAGAATGGTAGCCATATATACAAATTCTGAATTTCCATCTTCTTAAAGATGCCTTAACAATTCAACTATTCACTTGTAAAAACTGCAACAAAATGACAAAAAAGTAACACAGTATGTGAGAGATGCAATATTTACAACAACAACAAAAATAATAAAGAACAACTGAACAAGATCAACAAACTAATTTCAATGAACAAAAACAATCATTCTCCCTCCCACTTAAATGAAACAACAACAAAAATCTAAACAACAACAATACTGTAATAGAATATAGCCACTCCCACACAGTAAAAGAGAAAAAAAATATCAGAAAAAAAACATCATTAACAATACTTCAACATCAATCCACACTACACACACCATAACAATCCACATTTCATTGTAAGACCAAAACAAAAGTGAAGAAGAAAACCAAGAGCCAAAAATGAGAAACAAAACGAAAACTGCGGCAAACTACCTCCTGTTCAATCTGGTTTGTTGTTCGAATCTGCGTCTCCCTGTTGGTGTTCGCCCTGACAATCTGGGTCTCTATTCCACTCAGAACAGCTTCACATCCCGTGCACCTGAGCATGAAAAGTTTCAAAATCTACACTAAAGGAGTTCAATACATAATACAGGGCAATTTATATAGTCAGGCATGCCGACTTCTTCATAACACAAAAAAAAAGGACAAAATTTTATGACTGCAGTGTGGGGGAGTGGAAAGTGTGATGGAAGAAAAAAAAAAAAAAACACAGTGTCAACAGTACCTGCTTAAAATTAAAAAAACAAAATAAAAAACACACACACAGATTCCTTGCTTTCAAATATCTTTTTTTTTCACAAGTTTTCATTCAGATTTTGATTATTGGCAGAAAAAAAAAAAAACAGAGAGTGGGGGCGGTGTTCTGTTTCAGTGATAAAAAAAAAAGAATAAATCAATTGTTAAAAAAAAAAAAGAACTACTGACATGCCTGATATAGCCATATCAGGAGTGTAGTAAAACATATGAAAAATATTTTGACCTACCAAAAAGGTTTTTATCCAGTCAGCCTATGAGCTGAAGGTTTTTGTCAGCAGATCGATACAGCCTGTGTAGGTTGTCCAAGATGTGAACAAATGCAGAATGTGGTACACAGGATTAGGGTTTTTCACTTTTTAGGTCTCACAGCTGTTGGATTATGTGTTAACATTATCGTGTTACGCAACTGTCTTCCCCTGCCCTCTGTCCACATTTTCATTTGATGACTGCATCTTAATAATCCTACAGTGCATTTCACTCAGGAGTCAGAAAATGCTACCAAAACTGAGAGACTCAGACTCATGTCAGACCATTTGTTTGTGTGTGTTTTGTTTTAATGTTTTGGAAGAAAACAAGGACTGGAAATCATACAATGAATGACTGTTACGTGGGGTAGAGAAGTGAGAGGAGTAAAGGCAGAAATAAGGAGTCTAATAACACATCAAGTGTGTTGTAAAAATTCTTTCTGTCGACTGACTGCTGAAAACTTAGACAATCCCAACAAAGGCAAACGAAAAAGCTGACATGGCCAAAGAATTATGACATTGTAGGCCAGATGACCTTCACTCAAAATCTTTCACATACACACACTTGCACTCACACACCTAATACACTATTTGTGTAAAATGGGGAAAAATCAGTTAAAACAGCCACAAATAAATGAATAGATGCTATTGTTACGACAAACACTTTTCTATTCAATGTACTTAACAATGCACATTATCATATTAAAAAGAACAAATAATCATAGAGACCTTGGGGACATACACGAACTCGAATGAGGAAAAAACTTTTTTTTTCCAAATGTCCATCTTATGCCCAGTTTGAGAAGATAAGTGATTGCTCGTTCTTCGTCGTTTCATTGTCCTGAATGTTGTTTACCTTGCCTGAAGAAGACCAAAGAGGTCAAAACGCTTCATGTTTTGTCTTGTAATTTGTTTGTCCCTTTTGTCTGGTGGATTGATTATGATTTCTCTTTAAAAACTGTTTGTTTGTTTTTTTGTGAATCCTCCAAAATGGCAAGCCATCACAAGAGGTAGACAGAAGACACAGCAGTGCCTGTCTTCAGTTTTGTTCTCAGTGTGCTACAGTTGTCCATCAGCACCTAGCACACACTCAGTCTGACAGGATCAATCTGTGTTACATCACACTTAACTCAGGATTAACGGTGTGTTGGCTTGTACATAGATTCAAAAGTATTTAAAACAAAAAAAAGGTGCCATCAAGTAAAAACGAAATTTAACTCGCCCCTGGCATCAGAACAAGAAAAGATCTTGCAAAGATCTGACACACGCCTTCAGCATTTTGTACACAAATCTGCAACTGACCATTCCTTGAGCACAGAGACCATCTGGGTGATGGCAGATGGGCGAATGTCACGGCCTATGACATAGTCAACTTCCAGCTGCTGGTTCTTCTGGTCCAGCTTCCCGAGGATGATGTCTGCGTAGATCCCTTCAATGATGAGGTCCTGTCCACACACAGCTATTGCTACATGACAATGTTTGACCGTCAGATATATGACATATATAACAAGAGAGAGACAGACAGACAGACAGAGACACAGACAGAGAGAGAGAGGCTGACTGTGAAAGCCCATATCTGAGACTGTGCAATGATATGCAAGTATATTTTAGGTGCTTGTGCAGATGTACATTTACATATGCGGGTATCTGTGTGTATATATGTGTGTGTGTGTCTATCTATGTGTATATATACATGTATGTGTCTATCTGCATGTGTGTGTGTGTGTGTGTGTGTGTGTGTGCGCACACATTTTGTGTGTATGTGTGTGTGTGTGTGTGTGTGTGTTTGTGTGGTGTGAGTGTGTGTGTACGTATGCAAGCATGCACGTAAGCCTGCAGATCACAAAAGAACATAAGCTCTCAATCTATGAAATGTCACATAAAAAACATAAAGATAATACCTTTTTGCAAAAAACACGACTGAAAGACAAAAAAAAAATACTTGCCTCTAATGTGCGGACATTCTGAATATCAAGCTCTTCCAGCAAGACGGAATATGGAATGCACTGCAAAATAACAAAAAATAAATCATACTCACTTAAAATTGATATATGTAAAATTCAGTGAAATTTTTTACTTTAAAATACCTTAGGATGAGTAAAGTACAGAGCAAGCATGCAGCCATGTTTTTCTTGGCTGCTTTCATCAATATCCGGATTATATTTTCAGGCACACCTTTCTTCCCCTTGCCATAATCAGGGCTGTGCATGTCACTGAGAGCTGAGACAATGCTTTCCTGGTATATACTGTTGGTGCAAACATGCAGGCTGTTGATGTCAAGTTTCCTGGGCACTTAATCTTTAAAGTCAAAAGTACCTCAAATCAGATGAACGCAATGAATCTGGTCAGGTAAACATACTAAAAACTTGTTAGGAAGAGTCAAAGATCTGATTTTCTCCTGATATTTGAACTGTTCAACTAAGCACACACACACACACACACACACACACACACACACACACACGCACACACACACACACACACACACACAAACAAACATATACACATACACACGCCAAACATGTCACTCAATACATGTAGTTGCAGTCATGAACAGAATACATTCTAGGCTGGATTTCACAATATCCCATCTCGCTCTTAAAAAAGAACAAAACCAACCACCACCAACCGGCCAAAAAACTAAAAAATAAGAAAAACACCGTCACCACCAATACCACCACCACACACACACACACACACACACACACACACACACACACACACACACACACACATACACACACACACACACACACACACACACACACACACACACACACGCACGCACACACACACACTCTTAAACCTTTTTGATGTGTACAATTTTCATATCCTGGATTTCTTTTTTCTCTCAAATCTGAGATTCACAAAATTTATTTCAAAAGGAAAACTCCTGACACTTTTCGGCTGCTGTGCAGTAACTTTCTAACCGACAGCCACCATCAGAGAAAGTCAAGTACATGGATTCTGATTGTGTTCCCACAGATTTGTGCAGAAGAAAAGTTTTTTTAAGGGAATCAAATTATGAACCTAAACACACAGCATAAACCAGCCCTGAAGTATGCACAACTGTTGGGGAAAAAACAAAAAAGACGTTACAGAAAGAACAGGATGTTGGGCTACGTTATTTACATTTGGCTCTGACTTTTACACTGAAGTGGCTGATTTGTTTTCACATTCACAGACCTCCTGAACAAACAATGAAAAAAAGGTTTCTGAATGAATGTAGTTTAATCAATGAGCTTGAAAGCTTCCCCAAGCTTACATCATACCTTGCTTTTGGTTGCCAAGGACACGATGGTGAGGTGACGCAGCTTCTTCAACTGGACAGCAGACAGTTCAGGCAAATTGGCTTTGTCCGCTGCAACAAGTGATTATGTTAGTGGACTGCCAAAAAGGTTATTTACAAAACGGCTGTCCTTACTTTCATTAACTAGTACAAGTATCACAAAACTCTAACAAAACATTTGAACAGTTGCTGTGCGTTGATGCTGATGATTCTTCTGCTGCACTCTCTTTCCACAAACATATGATGATTTCTCACATATCACTTTTATAAACATTTGAGAATTTGCAAGAATTTACGACAATCTATCCTTTTTTTTCCTTCTAAATCTCCATACCAATCTCCTCATCTCTTCATTCCTCTCCCTCAGTCAGAGCAAAGACAGACTTTGTTCAAGTTTTGGTGGAAACTGTCAAAAGAATGTGGGAGCTGTTTCCTTATTTGTACTTCTTCTTCTTCTTCTTCGTTCACTCAGACAGGAACCCCAGAGGCATTGATGAATGCTGCTGTACAGTGGGAGGCCCTCCAGTGATCCATAAAGCTTTCCCTCATCGGTGTGTTGGCAGGCCAGGTCTCTGCTCTCAGCTTTTCATGTGTGGGACAGTCCTGCAGGAAGTGTTCCATTGTCATTGGGGCTGTACCGCATGGGCAACCTGAAGACTCGCCAATGTGGAATTTTTGAGCAAGTGATGTCTCAGTCTGGAGTGCCCTGTCCTCAGTCTCACAATGTCACTTGGTCTGATCTGGGCAGCAGGTAGTATGCATCCCTCTTGTTGAAGTCTGGGTGCTGCTCAAGCCATCTTCTTCTTTGCTTCTCCTTGATAATGCTTTTGATTTCTTCAAAGGAGACCTCCTGCTCCAGTTGGGGCTGCTGCTGTCTCCTTCCTTTGCGTATTGGTCAGCTTCCTCATCGCCATGTATATTGCAGTGTGTGAGGGTATCCACAGGATGACAGTATTCTCAGTGAGCTGCTGCAGAATGGCCAGGATAGAGACAAGCCAGTGACTTCCTCAGCATCGGAGAAAATGGCGACTTTGGTATGTATTGCCCATCTATTCCCATACAGTGTTCTGGCAGCTATCTGTAGTGCATCTGCCTCAGCCTTGAAGTTTGTGGAGAACTTGCCAGTCGGGATGGCTTGTTGGACAGGCGTTCCATCCATCAGCTTCAGGAAAATTCCTCCACCACCTGTTTCTGGTAGCCTCTTCTGCTGAGCCATCTGTATATGCATGAGTAACTTGTAGTGAAAACGGGCTTCAAGCACTCTACTGCATGCAGCAGCAATGATGAAAAACTGGGAGAGTCCTTCTTCAACAGAACTACCACTGACTGCTTTGGTCCTACACTATACATCTGCTATGTGGATTAAGATGAAGCACTGCGCCCGTTAGAAGAATTCCTTTAATCCTATTCAGCCTCATCCAGTCTTCAAGGATGACATCAAAACACAAGACTGCAACTGTTTGATTTGTTTCATTTTTGTGCAGTCCATTCCACTTGCACACCACAGCCTTCCCTTTTCTGACAGATGGAATAAGACTTGATGTATGTGTCAAATTCATATGCATGCATTCAAGCATGGGAGCTCGGTTTAAGCCTCATCTGAAAGACAAAGAGGGGGACAGGGGTCTGTACAGACGTTAACTCCGAAGAGAAAAATCTCTTCCACCCTGGTTCTTCTGGGGGTGGGGATCAAACTCTGGACCTTGCAACGAGAGTCTGACGTCTTATCAACTACACCAACACCAACTGTTTCCTTTCTATTTCATTTCTTTACAATCTGAGACAGCTACAATCACCATGGCATGCAGCTGACAGCCAGTGAGAACATTTACAGCAGAACACCATTTTTTGTTTCTTCTCTTAATCAAGACTTCAGTTTTCACAAACCTCTTGTCCTAGTAAATGTCCCTAGAACCGGTAATAATCTGCAACACTGAAATCACATCCTCCCCTTCCCCCCCCCCTCATGGACAGCACTTTACCATGCGTAAAAGTGCATTCATACTAAAACAACCGTCACTGTTTCCCATCAGTACTGACAAAGAGATGCACAGCAAATCACTCTTTATTCCCACTGGTGACACAAAAGGTGTTCATACTGTCATTGGTATGGCACAGACATTCTAAACCATGTTGGATGCTCCATCAGTCCATGTGTGCATGCACACTGTGTGAGAGGATGTACAAGCGTGTTTCATAAGCATATGAGTGATGTGTTTGTTGTTTTGTATGAGCATAGGTTTCCTGTGTGTGTACAATTTTTCTGTAAAGACCTAATTTTCAGATCAATGCATAATTCTTGACGATGTTGCAAAACACTCTGATTCCCTTCAATGTCAAAACCAGTCAATCTTTGAGTGAAACTGGTTGGCGACAGCTGCCAATTACTTGCAATTTTTTCTTAGTGTCTGTAGCGGTGTCAAGCTGTGTTTACTATGAGTATTCATGAATGCTCAAATGTAGTAAAGGATGGATAGAAAATGGGCATAGCCATCTGTCCTCATTATGAATAAAGCCTAAGACGACATGGTCAAATACCTTTGTATTCACGGTATGTTCCATAGGCAAACATGTTCAGCAAATTGAAAAACGGCGCATGTGTTCCGTTAGCCAGCTGCAACAATACATTTGACATACAAATTAATCCCAGCAAGAGAGACAGAGAGAATGAGGGGAGAGGAAGGGAAGGGAGGGAGGGAAGGGGACAGAGACAGACAGACAGACAGTGAGACAGATGGACAGAAACTCAGAGAGAGAGAGAGAGAGAGAGAGAGAGAGAGAGAGACACACACACACACACACACACAGACAGACGGACAGAGAAAGACAGACAGAGGAGGGGGAGAGAGGGAGAGAGAGAGATCAGACTGAAATACACACATTTCAAAATGGAAAATCCACAAATACAAGAAAAATACAGAAGAAAAATCTACAAAATTAAGATGAAAGAAAAACCACTGATTTGTCTTTACAAGCACCTACTCAACCAAAAACCAACAGAAATGCGAAAAATGAAATTAGCATTTTACAAAGACCAAAATGTTTAAATCAATCTATACCACGGTATGAAATGCACAATACTTACTTACACACACACATGCACAATGTCACATAACACATAACTCAAATTCACGCACATGTGTAACATTCTTCAGTACAAGTAATTCATAGATTTACACAGGTTTAGACATCTAGACAACAAATCAAGGGGCTTGAACTCATCCTACCTCCTGCACATTTGGCAAGTCCAGCAGCTCCCCCCAAACACATAGACATTGGGCGCCTCCAGTGCCTGTGTCAAGATACTGACTGCTCCGGCACCCTTGGCATTCTTCAGCAGCAACAGGAAGGGCTCCAGAGGACTGGCTGTGGACTTGTCTCCCGTCATCTTTCTTCTGGGAAGAAGGATGGAAAACACAGTTCCTGGTGATTGATAATCGTAAGTAATAATCAGTGGATCAGTCTGTTTGTTATCGATCACACAGCAAATGCAGGTACAGTTCTCAACATTGTGAGGAACTGTAATTTTTTTTTTCAAATGTTAATGCTTTCAAGACAAAAAAAAAAAAAAGACATGTAAAAAAATCTCTTTATGCCCCATTTTGCAAGTATTATTACAATGCTTGACACACTGTTCCATTCCATTATGAATGTATGAACACAACAGCCAGTACATGCATAAAGTAAAAACCTATACAAATATCTTTGTGCATACTAACACAGGATCCACAAACTGAGATTTCTGAGTACATTCCGTCCTTTCTACATTATACAAATACTGGCTCTATCAGTTTCTGTGATAAGAGTACCATTTCATTGGCTGACTTGAAGAGAGAACAACAAACCCCTGTCTAACTCTGAATATCATTCACTTTCACTAAGAGTACAGTGAGACGACCGGCTTTTAGCACTGTCCAGACCTACAAACGTCAACTTGCACAAGAGTAAGACTACGAATCAATGACTGAATCTTTTCTTTAGTAATAATAAAAGTTTTGAGGATGAAGACATGACTGGAATTATGTACAATATATTTCATCAACTATGACAATCACTTGCTTTTAAGTCTCTCAATAAGACAAAAACATAATCATTTGCTGATGATACTTGACACATTTCCTTGAACTAGAAAAAAAATACTCAATACACTTTAAAATCAGTCATCCATCAACAAAATTTTACAATAGATTCATAGCGTTTTAATACTTTCAATACTTACCACTATGTAATAGTTGCAGGCATTTAAGATGAACAAACACTTTCTTCACATTTATGTGACTAATAACTACAGTATGGACTCTGCAAGAATTAAGACTCAAAAAACACAGTAAATTAGAAGACGGTGGGGTAGATGCTGAGGTGTGTGTGTGTGTGTGCGCAAGTGCCAACATGTATGCATGCGCGTGCACGCGCGCGCATGCGTGCGTGCATGCGTGTGTGTGTGATGTGACAAGAAGGAGAAGTGGTGGGGGCAAGAGGTGTGGAAGGAAAGGGGGTGGGGAGATGCGCTGGAACCTGTGCAAGATCAGGTACCGCTCTAACAGTCTTTTTTACCTACCTTTCTCCTCCGTTACTCCCTTTACCCCCTCCTTCCTCCAACTTTCACCCCTTCTTCCCTTTACCTCCACCACCTCCCCATACACATACTGTCTTCATTTGCATAGCTATCAATTGTATAATGATGAAGCAAGAAGTCTCATAAAGATATGTGTGAGACTGTGAGTATCCATCTTTAAACCATTGCTTGGAAACAATTTTTGATACAACACAAAAAGCACCAAAATTGATCATAACAATTTCCTTTTCATTTACGCTGACTCTTTAAAATGTTATCAGACTTTTGAAAAAATAAATACCAGAACAATCTCAAGCTTAGAAAATAAATAAATAAACATGATAACTTGAATACCACTCTGATTTACAAGTTAGGCCCCATATGCTCCTTGTTCTCTATTAGACTCAAAGCTGTTTGAACTGTCAGAACATCAGCTCTCATTAAAACCAATTCATTGCACAGTTCAGCCCTTTACACATACTCAGATACTGCGCCTAACTTTGCGACAGCTCCAATGTTTAGTTTATGTTCAAGCATAATCGACATGGCCTCTTTTTTTTTTCTTGTCATCTGCTAGTCTTTTCAATACAAAATCCCTGTGCCCCAACAACAGCACAGGAACATAAGGAGTCCACAAGTCATGCATATTTCCATTATCCTTGTTGACATCTAGCAATAAACTAATACATTAAACAAAATCCATAGCCTTCTATTTCACAGTAAAAAAAAACACAAAAAAAAACATATATATAAAATGGGCAATTGCCATCTGACCTCTACTTTAACCCCTAACTGTGACCTATATTACTTTGCCAGAGTGACAGTAACTTCTTATTCACCAACACTAATTCCAATGGTCTATTCTAAACCATGCCACCAGAGAAAACAACAACAACATGAAGCTGTTGCTGGTCAGTGTATGCTCAGTGATTGCTCTGAACTGATGAAGTCAAGTAAACTAAAGCTTCTGTACAGGCACACATTCAGACAAAGAGAATAGTCAGTGGCTGTGCACACAGCAGCCAATATTATAAGATACAGTCCATATGAATTGATCAAGCCAGTAAAGTTTGGTTCTAAGTCTGAAATGTAACTCTTCAGTCAGGAGAGATAATATACCCCTTTGAAAACTTGTTTTGAATTATATCTGTTTTGTTTAACTTCCCAGGAACAATCCTCTTTCCTTTGAATAAAAGCCAAATCCACTTCCCTTTAAATAAAAGCCAGAGCATGAAAAGAAATGAAACAACATTTTTCAACATCTATCCAAGCTTTCAAATTCTTGAATGAAACACTGTGCGCACAATGCATTTAAAGCAAATGATGACCTGGGTGTAAGTTCTGTAATCTAGCAATTTCTTGATCACAAAAGACATGAACTTCACTTATTTCATCTTTTCCCCCAAACCATTTTAATCATATAATAACTATCATGATGATGATGATGATGATGATGCAAAAATATTTTTCACTGCACAAAGGAAAAACACACACACCGTAGATGAAACAGTCACCCACACAAGGAGAATATTAAACCAATTTGAACCACAAACTTTTTCAACGGTGTGGGAAAGAGGAAAAATAAAGGTATTTAAAAGGCAAAAGAGTGAGCAGAAGTTAGGGATAATGCAAGTGTCAAGCAGCTGAATAGAACTCAAGTTCAACAGGAAAACATGCTGGAGCTGGGAGAAAAAAAAAAAAAAAGAAGATGAAAGAAAGAGGATTAAAACTCTGTTTATGCAAGGGAGTGTATATATGTGCATACTATGTGTGTGTGGTGTGTGTGTGGGTGTGCATGTGTGTGTATACATGTGTGTCTGTCTATCTGTTCATACTGTGTTTGTGACATCATGTGGTACATCACTACATGCATGCACCTGTAGGTCTGTGAAGGTGTGTAAATATATGCACATCTGCATATGGTCAAGTGTGTGTGTAGATCTATGTATTTGTGAACTCACTGGTGGGAGTATAAATACACTATGGAGTAAGGGTGGGAAGGGGGATGCGTATTGGTGAGAATTGGGGTGGGAAACCAAGAACTTTTAAACACAGAGCTACCAATGTGTCGGTTAAAAGCACATTGTGTTGCATTTTGACATTTTAAGAGCAGCATCACAAACCAAAGTGTAGCACTCATTCATGATTGATATTATGTCTTACTAAATACTAAATCGAGCTTTTACTTTCAGATTCACTTAGCTTTGCGCACAACATGATGGCAGACTATCAAGAAGGAATCTTGCTAGAACATATGACATGATTTTGACTTATCCTATGAAAAAAAAAAAAATGGCTGAGAACGAAACCAACTAATAAAGCAGCAAAACAACAATCTTCTATGCGAGTTTTCTTCTGCCTTTTCTTTTATTATTTACTTGACCATTTTTCCATATAAAATATGTCTACTAAAGATCTACGTCGTCTCAGCTCCTTTTGTGCCACAGCTAAGTCTGTCACGTGGCTTTTTTTTTCTTGTACTTTTCTTAGCGTTTCAAATCAATGTTTAAAATCTTATTATTATCATCTTATCTTATCTTATTATTATTACTGTTATCTTGCCAACACACACACACACACACACACACACACACACACACAAAATGGACTCAACACATCCTTGCGTGTTTTTGAAATAAAGGTAGTGTCCATTCTTTTCGATTTGGTGCCAGAGTTGTTAACAGATTGATCGTGGGCCCTTAACAAACGAAGAAGAATACAAGATGACAAACTATTTCACACTCACTCGCTGCAGCGGTGACCACGACGATTGTCCAGGATCAATGTCGAGTTTTTTACCTCGAGTGTCGTTTACTTACCGACTCAGTACTCTAAATTACATGCTTGACTTTTTTTTTTTTTTTCCTCAGTTTGTGTAAAAAAATAAAGATCTACATGGGCGTCATTAAATTATCTCACTATAAATAAGGAAACATTCATGGTCCTTACCTCGAAGCAAATTATCTAACTTTTGTTTTCTCCTGAATTGTGCAACGAACGCCAACACCCAGCTTGTTTTGGATCAAAGGGGGCCAATTTGTTTAACCGGAAGTTACTATTCCACAGAGTTATCTTCGCCAATAAAAGAAACAATAGAAGATAGTATTAAAGGGAAGCACAATGTTTCAGTAGTCCCCGTAGCGCAGTGGATAGCGCGCTGGACTTCTAATCCAGAGGTCGCGGGTTCGAATCCCGCCGGGGATGACTTTTTTTTCTTTTTTATCCTCCCCCTGTTATTTGTACATACCACATCTCACGACACACAAATTTCAAGTTACACATTGTGCCATCGTGCGCATAACACGAGGAAAGATCTCCACACGTCCGTCCCAGTCAGTCATTTGTTACGCCTACTTCAGTGCTTGCGGAGTTCATCTGGTGGCTTCTTGTTGTCTCGATCAGTGGTGGCTCAGTCAGTACGTTAACGACTGTTTTCTTGTGATAAACCTGCGCATGCAGTCATGATGCTTTGAAAGCCAGGCCTTCTGGACGTCTGACGACCGCTGTACTGCTGAGCTAAGCAAGCTTTAGGTCCAAGCGTTAAAAGTTTAACTGCGATGAAATGAGAATTGAGCAAGACGATCAAATGAAAGAGTCTTTTTTTTTTTTTGCCTTTTTTTGTTTTTTTTTTAGGCATCAGTTGTCGGATCAATGGAGCACCTAAGGCTGTAACTTTTTTTTTCCCCCTAAGGCCGAAATCCACCTCTTCATTTTTTGGTGCTTCACACTGTCCTCTTCATCTGCAAAAATAAAAATAAAAAAAAAAATAAATAAAAAATTAAAAAAAAGAAGAAGCAGAAAAAAAAAAAAAATTTCCGCTACTATCTTTTCCCCCCCTCTTTTTTCCTTCTCCAATCAGTCCCTAATACACCATGCATTGTCTGTATGTTTTCTCATAAATGGACACATTTTGCTGATTTTAGTGTTTTGGCGCTTGATACAAAGTGTCAACTAAAAGAGTCGGGGAACAGTAAACGTTTTTTGTTGTTGTTGTTGTTGTTGTTAACCATGATGAAATAAATACATGCATAAAAGAAATAATAAGACGATCATATATTTCTCACTGAAATGGATTTTTACACTCTGCAAAGCATGACATAAACAACAACAACAACAATGACAACCACAACTTCAACAACAACTTCAAGTGTCGGTCTCTATCCATATTCCTCCACTCTCCTCCTCCTCCTCCACCTATACACTTGATCTACGTGCCAAACCAGAACACGCTGAGATTTTGCCCTAATAAACAAGGAATAATTGTTAGCCTGTAAAGAGTAACACCCTGATACAAGGGGAAGCTAATGCTATAACTTACGGCTTGCATTAAACCAAGCAGAGTTTTTTTTCCCGCTGGGGTTCACTCATTCTAACTATCCAGCTAATGAACGTCTCTACTCAGATAGCCGGTACTAGTCTTGTCTTATCGTCATCACCAATCTGTTTGTGTGAAATGGGGTGTTTACAGGAAACCTCATCATTCTCATGGAATGCGTATATTACACGTCTGACCTCTCCCCTCCCTTCCGCTCTCTCCTTCCTCCTCCACCAACCCCTACCCCCCTCCACCGCTCCGTCGATCACTTTTTCCGTGGTGTCCGAAAACTTTAGTTTGGAATGCGTGTGGTGTCTCTTTTAAATATGCGCTGTAATAAATGAATACATAGGCCTACGGAGGAGACAGGCGCTTGGTTTACTGTCTTGTTGAAAATACCACCACCAACAAAAACCACTCGAGTGTTGTCCATTTAGAGAAAAACTATGTTATGAAATATTGGTTGGGTACTTTATATCAAAGATGGCCTATTTTTGTTGTTGTTGTTGTTGTTTAAAGAACAGATTTGGACCTTGTACTGCATTTTATCGTACTGTGTTGAACTGAATTGCATTGCATTATAAAATAATGTATGACACTGTATCATGCTGCTCTGAACTGTATCTCAGAGCTTTCTCGGGGAAGGGAGGAAGGGTTGGTAATAACTGTGTTCTGACTCTTACCATTGTACACTTGACTTCCTTTCCGCTTCTTGTTGTTGTTGTTGTTTTTTTTTTTTTTTTTTTTTTTTTTAGGTCTCGAATGACTACCCCGCATTTTCGTTTCAAATGATGTGTATTCTTACCCCTTGTTTTAACATGGTAGCCTTATGTACGGGAATTTAGGAGACGCAAGGTATGAAAAGACAGCCGCAAGTGAAAATTGAGGTGCAGATAGTTTGTTCTTCATGCTGTCATTTGTAGCTTTTTCGTAGGCTGGAAGAAAAAAGAATAAAAAATAAACTTTAATTTTGTGTCATGTTCATTGAATTTTGGTGGGGTTTATTTTCCGATTAATTTTATTTGGAATGGAAAACGGGATAAACTTACAGACAGAAAACAGAATATGGGGGCTTGAGTGCGCCATGAGTTATCCGCAGAGCGATTGTGTTCCCTTGAATGTAGGTGTCGCCCAGTGTCTTCCCAACCGACCTCTCTACACATGTCATTGTCGATCTCCACCCTACCCCATCCACACTCCCCGTTCCTTTGTTGCATCTGTTTACCTGTCTTTTTACAATTTACAGCAGACAGGTAGTGACATTGTAAGCAATGTCCACAATAGCTGTTGTTTTCTTTCTCGTCTGCTAAAACGCAACCTGCCCACTTCCACAAATTTTAACACTTTACTGACCCCAGAATTCGTGTAAAAAAAAATTATTATTCCAACTGTGAAAGAAGCCCAAGTTTAGTTTCTCAGCTATAATTTCAACAACAATTTATTAAACCCGAAATTCATATTTGAAATGAAAGCCTCCGTCACTTCTGTGGACCTAGTTTACAGGCTTTTTTATGCAGGACCCGACATTCTGCTAGCTTTCAGAGTGAGAAAGCTTATGTGGAAATCCCAGCTGATACCTGTAATTGAGATGCCCAGGTAGCTCACTGGTGACAAGTGTCACGGGTCTAGCCCTGCAGCTGGTAGTTACGGGAAGATCAGTGTAATTCCCGGAATGAAGGTTAGGTCCCAGCTCTTCTCCCTTCCTGAAAGTCGCTGGACGTCTTGTTGCAGCTGGTTTTGGTCTTGCTCGGATGCAACTGTTCTGTCGACTGCACTGTAGTCAGTGAACAGCCTTGTGGGTGTGGTCACTTCCTCTGGTAGATCGCTGATGTAGCCTGTACGAGAAACAGTCAAGGTCTTCGTGTGGGAATGAGGTTTGAAGGAGATGGGTATCACCAGAAGAATGCAATGGCGGCTAGGAGTGTACAGATGGAGAAGATCAGAAAAAAAAAATGTAATGAAGCTTGACCATTCAGAGAAGCTTGACCATTCAGAGATGTGAAACTGGACAGAGTTTATGATCAGATCGTTTCTACAGAGCAAACCAGTGAAGAGAATGTAGAAGAGGAGCAACATGAGTGGATTTAGGATATATGAAAATTAGTCTGGATGCACTGTTCTGTACTTTCTGTAATTGATGAATAAGGTGTTTCAGACAGCCAGCAAGAAGAGAATTTCATAAATCAAGCCGTGAAAGAACAAAAAAACACAGATAAGGGTTTTCGGTCACATCCTTTGAAAAAAGATACTGCCTATAACAATATTATGGCTGTATTTAGACTTTTTTTTTAACATCAAACATTGCATCTAAATTACTGTAAGTAAGGTAAAACGGATAGTGGGACAACTACAAAGAACGTTCTCTTATAAGGTTGACTTTACAGAACATTGCTAAAAACTTGTAAGAATAAACTTGAATGAGGAAATTGGGAATGAAATGAGGCAGGGAACAGTGAACAATAAACAGTAAACAAGTGAGGTAGTCTTTGCTCCCATAAGGAAACCTAACACAGAGTAACTTTTATTCAAGACTGGCATAGCCTTAGATTGTTCGTCTTTGTACTTGTCTGACTTTATTCAAGTTTAAAAGGCTGTGCCAGTCTTGAATAAAGTTACTGTGTGTTAGGTTTCCTTATGGGAGCAAAGACTACCCCACTTGTTTACTGTTTATTGAATGAGGAAGCATTATCTCATCTGGTACCCATTTGTACAAAAAAGCAGACAACTGCATTTTTAAGAACAACGAAACTGATGTGAATGTAGCGTCATGAGTTACATAAGAGTTATTGAGAGGAGCTGAGGTCTTTTGAACCAGTAACTAATGAAGAAAAGTAATTGGAAAGTTAACACAGAGAAAAAAAAAATTCATGTCTTCCCTGGATTTGGTTAATATTGACACTGAAAAGATATAAAATGCTTGCCCTTGTTACCTCAATTTTATTGGAAAAAAGATCTGTTTGAAATGCACAGAATGCTAATACATAATGGGGAAAAAAGCTTTTGAGAGGTATAAATTTACAAGTTTTTAAAAACTTGATCAGTAATCATCTCATTGGCATATGCAATGCACTGAACAAAAGACAGTATTAAATTAGTTCTTTACGGATGGGACCTACAGAGACCAGAAGGCCTGTGTTCTCACACCCAACACTTCTATTACAACATAAATATTTTAGGTAATGTGTTACGAATTCTCCGCTTTATCTCAGGATTTACACAATCTCAACAATGCATTGCTTGATCTTAATTTGATCTAAAGGATGCAACATATATTACATGTTCTTTGTATTGAATCATAGTAGCTGATAATGAACAATATATGGCATGGTGAGCTTTTTGTTTTCTTTCGATTGCAGCCCCCACACAGACTCTGTGTGTTGGCGAGGCTTGCTGGCCAAGGTGCTGTGCACACCTTATGAACGTCAGGACGACTGGAAGATTGCCGTCCCCAGGTTCCGTGGAACGTACTATCTCTATGAGTTTTGAAAGAGAGAGGAAGAAGAGGCAGGCGGAGCAGATAACTCCCCTTCACAAGATGAGGTACTGGGGATGGAAATTTGAACAGTATGTCACGGCAGGTACAGGTCTTTTTTTTTTTTTTTTTCCTCACACACATGCATGCGTACATGCGCACATGTAGGCAAGCTGACACACAGCCAGAGTGGGAGTGGAAGTATAGAAATGACAACCACTGTGGTGCTGTGTATAGTGTTGCGGATTCAGGGTTTGGAGGTTGTGAGTTTGATTCCCTACCAGAGCCATTTATTTGTGGAGTATTTTGCCCGGACCAGCTCTTGCTCAGAGTTGAGTTTGCTGTAGGCTCAGCTGGGGAGACTGAAACCGCACAGTCAAGTCTCATCTACAAAATGGATGTGTCTCAGAGAGTGTCACTAAAAGTTTTGGTTTTTTTTTTCTTTCTTTCTTTCTTTTTTTTTTTTTTTTTAACCACCAACACAGCAGATGCCCTTGTCTCTTGCGCGTGGTTGATGCCGGGATATGTCATGAAAGGAAACACAGATTATAACCTAGTCATGTAGCCTCCGATCAGAACGGAACTTCATGGCATCCTCTTCATGCTCATCGATGAACATGAGAACAGGCCTGAATTGCATCGAGATATGATCATGAACGGAAGCATAGAGTACAGCCCTATCATGTAGTCTCAGACCAGAACGTAACTTTAAAAAAAAAAAAAAAAAAAAAAAAAGCCTTACGTTCTGTGGCCACACATGCACCCCACCAATGGTGACCTCAGTTTCCATGTCCTTTCTGTGTCTGTGCCTGTGGTGAGTTTGTGTCAAAGTCACCAGTGTCGAGGAGTTCATGGGGACTGGCATGGGACAGCCGTGGTAACAACACCCTTTGGAGGCTGCAGCTTACTCTTGCTGGCTCTGTGACCTGGCATTTGTTGTCGTCAGCAGAGGGTCCAGTAGGTGGCGTCTGTGTAAGCTGGATCAGAACAGGCACCTCTGAGCGCTGCTGAAGGAGCTCCCTAGCAGTGCAGTGTCTTCCTTGTCTCTTTGCTGAAATCATCACAAAGAACTATGCATCACCAAGAAAAGGAACCTTTGTGTCATTTTTCAAGATTCTTCCGCATTTCAAGCGAAAATGTTACCAAATGATGTTTCTGGAGATATGTGTAACACTTCTTAGGAAATCATCATATTATTGTCTGGTGGTATCGTCGTCATTACTCCATGGCTCACTTTTATGTCTTCTTCAGGCAAAAACAGAGAGCATTTAGGACAATGAAAACAAAGAACGAGCAACCACTTATCTTCTCATGTTCCGCGCCAAGTGAGTGTTTTCATTGTCCTAAATGTTGTTTGTTTTGCTTGAAGAAGACTCAAGAGGTCGAAATGCATCATGTTTTGTCCTGTATTTTTTTTCCCCCTCCTCCACCACCCCCCGCCTTTACTATTATTTTTTTTTTTTGTCTTTTATTTTTTCCTTCTTTGTTTGTTTGTTTGTTTGTTTGTTTGTTTTTTATTTTCCCCCTTTTTCACTTTTCTTCCTTTATTTTCTATTTTATTTATTTATTTTTTTTTTTTTTGTAAAGGCGGTTCGGTTTTTTTTTTTTTTTTTTTTTTTTTTTTTTTTTTTGAAACTTTTCTCACTTCTTTTTCAATTCAAAAATTACGACAACTTTTTTTTCCACACTCGCCATGCAGTTCTGTATGCTGAGTCGCAGTGCTAATAATGGACATTCACTTGTTTGCTTTAATGGTTGTGCGTTTGATACAATAATGTCTGGGTTTTTTGGTGACCTGATGTATGGTGCGCTGACAATCATTCTGCGATATCATTTAAGCGATAATGTAAGACATGAATAAAGATTACAGTCCTAAAACAATGTAAGGCGTCTGAGTATTTTAAGTGTGTGTGCATGTGTGTGTGTGCATGTGTATGTGTGTGTGTGCGCGCGCGCGCGCGCGTGTATATATATATATATATATATATATATATATATATGTATATATATATATATATATATGTGTGTGTGTGTGTGTGTGTGTGTGTGTGTGTGTGTGTGTGTGTGTGTGTGTGTGTGTTCAAGTTTGGATTTTCCCTTACTACCCTCCCGAACATGCAGCACCTCTCCCTGAGCTGTCCTTGACGAAAGATCGAAAATGACTCAAAGACAGCGCGAGAAGTGAACGGAAATGGAGAACAAAAAACAAACAAACAAAAAAGAGGAAGAAAAAAAGGAAAAAATAAAGAGAGAGATAAGAGCATTGCATATTATTTCACCTGTCGGCAGTATCCCCGGAAAGCTATCCTTGCAATGAAATGTGGTTGCAAGGAAGGCATGAGGAATGCCATGAAGCGCAATAACGAAGAGTTGGGGAAAAAAAGAAAAAAAAAAAAGTTATTTTCTTTCTGTCCATTCTTGTCTTTTTTTTTTTTTTTTTTTTTTTTTTAACATGGCGGAGCTTTAATTTATGGCGAAATGTCATTAAACACATGCGAAAGGAAAATTACTGTATCTGTGTTCGAGTGTGTGTGTGTGTGTGTGTGTGTGTGTGTGTGTGTGTGTGTGTGTGTGTGTGTGTGTGTGTGTGTGTGTGTGTGTGTGTGTGTGTGAGCGTGTGCGCGCGTGTGTGCGTATGTATGTGTTTGTGTGTGTGTGTGTTTGTGTGTGTGTGTGTGTGTGTGTGTGTGTGTGTGTGTGTGTGTGTGTGTGTGTGTGTGTGAGTGAGTGCCCGCGCGTGTGTGTGTGTGTGTGCGTAGTGTGTTTTGTCCTGTAATCTGTTCGTCTGGGTTTGTCTTGCGGAACTGATAACCTTTCTTTTTAATATTTGCTTCAATTTCCGCCCTCAATCACCTCGCTTTGAAACCAAGAGTTCGAGTCAGGGACCGGAGTAAGAACTGGAGGAAATAAACAAAGCAGGAAGTAAGGCACGAACCACCTTCCCAGTCGTGCCACTCGTTAGGGACTGAACGCTGGGCCCGCCCGTGGTCAGCGGCTGACAGTGTCCCTGTCTGTTCAGTCCAAAGTCCACCATACTCTCTGTCCAGGTAAATCTCTCTTGCCCTCTTGCCCCCCCCTCCCCTACAACACCTCAGCCCCTCTCTACATGCCGTTCTGTTCTCCCACACACACCCCACCCCCCACCCCTCCCTGACCATAAGCGGCGAGCAGTAGACCGCTGATTCGTCCCCCTGCCGCTTTGACCTCTGCCCCTGTCCCGACCTCTGCCACCTGCTCCTTCCGCCCCCCCGCCCCCTCCTCTTGCCCCTCCTCTACAGATGCACACGCCCACGCGGGCACCGGTTCGTGCATGCTTGCACACATTCCAGAGATGTTTAGTTGTGCGGAGGATACCTAAGCTTATTTGTCTATTTGTTTGTTTATTTATTCATTTGTTTATTCTTTCTTCTTTTTTTTTCCGTTCTTTGTTTGTTTGTTTTTGTCTTTCTCTCTTTCTTTCTTTATCTGTCTATTTACTTATCTATTTATTCGTTTATTTTTCTATTCATTTATTTGTTTATATCTTTTTCGCGTAAATGACTATGTTCGTAATTGTCTTTATTCGCACAAGACGCGTAAAATTAATTAAAGTTCCCCCCCCCCCCCCCCCCCCCCCCTCCCTTTCCGGTACCACCATGTACATGTATTTTGAAAGCAATTGCTCAGATTAATACATCATTTGATGTAGTTTTTCTATGATGGAAATTGTATTTTTAGGGGATTCTTATGGTATAACGTTGGGTCGAACACATGATTTTTATGTATTGTACAGTTCTCTCTGAACATGTGTCACATATTTGAATACCATATTCAGGTCTATGTTCAATACAAGAGAAAAAAAAAGCTGAAAGATTTGATATTGTTTTTATCACCAACCGTAATTTAATAAATTCTTTTTTTTTTCTACCATGGATGTCACTGACTACATTACAACAACAACAAACAACAACAACAACAAAAATCCAGTGAGCAGTCGTTAATTTCAATCCTTTAATTACAATGGAGGGGACGGGACGAAGGTGTGAGGGCAGGGGAGGGGGGGGGGGGGGGGGGGGGGGAAGCAGTGACGTATTGGTGGGATCGGGTGAAACAAATCGGCGCAGGGATACAGCCCACCCAGTTTGGGGCTTAGGGGACAAAACGCCCTCTCTTTGGGGCTTAGGGGACAAAACGCCCTCTGTTTGGGGCCTAAGGGACAAAAACGCCCTCTGTTTTTGGGCCTAAGGGATAAAACGCCCGCCCTTGTTTCGGGCCTAAAGGACAAAACGCCCTCTGTTTTGGGCCTAAGGGACAAAACGCTCTCTGTTTTGGGCCTAAGAGACAAAACGCCCTCTGTTTTGGGACTAAGGGACAAAAAACGCTCTCTCTTTTGGGTCTAAGGGACAAAACGCCCTCTGTTTTGGGCCTAAGGGACAAAACGCCCTCTGTTTTGGGCTAGGGGACAAAACGTCCCCTGTTTGGGGGCTAGGGGACAAAACGTCCTCTGTTTTAGGCCTAGGGGACAAAACGCCCTCTGGGGCCAAGGGGACAAAACGCCCCCTCTGGGGCCTAGGGGACAAAGCACTCTCTATTTTGGGCCTAGGGGACAAAACACCCTCTGTTTGGGGCCAAGGGGACAAAACGCCTTCTGTTTTGGACCTAGGAGACAAAACGCCCTCTGTTTTGGGCCTAGGATACAAAACACCCCCTCTATCGGAGCCGGAATAGCTCAGTTGGTAGAGCGCCGGACTCGTAATCTTGGTGATCCTGGGGTTGCGGATTCGAATCTCCACTGGGGCATTTCGGTACAGGGGGATTTTTCCCTCGGACTTAACATTGGTTCTGACTCCATTTCCCATACAGTCCTTCGAATGAGACTATAAACCGAGGTTCCGTGTGTGAACGCACGCATAATATCTTGCACACACGTAAAATCCCATCACCAACTTTCGGAAGAGAAGGCCAGTTTGGCCGTTGGTATGGATGACACGTTACACATAGCATGCACCCTGCGTGAGAAATGGAAAGAATGAAGAAAGTAAGGAACTTGAGTGAACGATATTGAACAATATTGATTGGATGACACGGGAAACGACTGAATGAAGCGCCAGCTGGCAGCTCTTCAGTCGGCACTACCCAGGTAGGTAGCCCGTTGTGTAAACGAGTGTTGATTGTAAAGCGCTTAGAGCTTGGTCTCTAGCCGAGAATAGGCGCTATACAAGTATTCATTATTATTTCATTATTATTATTATTGGGCATGGGACAAAAACCCCTGTTTTGGGCATGGGGGACAAAACAGCGGGATGGATAAAAACGGCGGGTTAGAGCCCCTCTTCCTCCTCTGTGCCGTCGAAAGAAGTTTCCATGGTCTATTTCCCATATCAGAAAGAAACGGTGGATAATCTTTTCTCCAGCCGTTGTCCAAACAACAGCAAACACAACAACCAGCTGTGCACAGCCCACGTGACACTGGACTACGCTCTAAACGATGGCGATGTCTATAGGGTGAATGATAAAACAACATGATAATAATGGACAATTTACAACATGAAATCTGTTCATAATATGTAAAACACATACATACATTTTTTTTGTTTCGCGCATACCAAGTCCTAGACACACACTGCCCTATCCCTCCCTACAGAGAGAGTGAGAGACAGGGGTGGGGAGGGGGTGGTAGCTATCTTAGTTATCAGATTAGTCTTACCTGTGTCAGCGGTATCAGTTTGTTGACTCCCTGTGCCCTTCATAGATAGCTATCGGTTCTTACGGCGCGAGGGATGAGTCATACAAAGAAACAGAGGGGGACACACGTGCTTTCTACACGTTTCACACACAGATTTATTATGCACACACACACACACACACACACACACACACACACACACACACACCTCAAATTCCATTTAAGTGTTCACCACTACGTTTTGATGGCTTCTGCGATTTTCCAAACATCAAGTTTGAGCAAAAAAAAAAAAAAAAAAAAAAAAAAAAGAAAGAAAGAAAGAGGAGCTTTTCTAATAAATAAAAATCCTGTGCGTTTTCATGAAATGAAACCTTTAAGAATGTGTACAAATATGTGTATGATATTCTTGTTTAATCTGATGTAAAATTCCTGGCATTCGAGGGAATTATTTCGAATATGAATTATCCTCAAATATGACTGGGGCTGGTGGTGTTATCATAGAGATGATGTACCCTGATCGATACAGTTTCTGAACTGAAGTATATTGTGATTGAAACAGTTTCTGTAACTATGATGTATGATGATAAATATAGTTTCTGTGACAGTAATGTGCACTGATCAGTTCAGTTTCTGCAATATTAATATACTTTGATCATATAGTTTCTTTCTGCAACATCAGGTACTGATCAATACAATTTTTGTAAAAAAAAAAATGAAAAAAAAAAAAGATGAAATAAAAAAAGAGGGTATACACTGATTGATATAGTTTCTGTAGCAATGGTGTACACTGATCAATACACAGATCTCCAACAATGGTTTACCCTGATCAATCAACTATTTGTAACAATAGTGTAAAGTGATTAATACAGTTTCTGTACATACCGAAGAATAGCATCACATCTAGATTTCTTCAAGATATCATTGTTCGACGCTTTTGACAAAAATAAACATTATTAAAAAAATAATAATGATAATAATAATCAGTTTAAAGAACAAGATCTGTTTTTCACGTGGTGAAACCATGTTTGACTGAATCGTAAGCTACGCTTGGCGTTGACTAGCAGAGTCACCAGTTTTTCACGTTTCATTTCTTACTGTTACTGTCTCTAAGCCATTAATAATGTGGATGCAAAATAGACACAGACCTATGTTACAAGTTTCATCAAAACGTTGAAGTACAGAAATAAGGCTAAGGCACACTGCATTTCGGCAAAATATCAGTTATGGGATTCCCCCCCCCCCCCCCCCCCCCCCCCCCCCCCCCCCCCCCCCTCCAAATAATATAAAAATGGCGTTTTGATTATTGACACAAAGGACGATTATTGATGGCTATTATTACGTAATGTAAAAATTACGGTTTCTTTTTTCGACGCAAGTGATAGGTCTTGATGGTCATTATTACATAATACAGAAATGACGCTTCGTTTTGGACATCAATGATACATGTTGATGGTCATTATTACATACATAAAAATGATGTTTCGTTTGTCACAAATAATACGTACATGTTGATGGTCATTCTTACATAACATAAAAATGACGTTTCGTTTATCGTCATAAATAATACATGTTGATGGTCATTATTAAATAATGCAAGAATGACGTTTTGTTTATCAACATGAATAATACATGTTGATGGTCATTATTGCACAATGTAAAATGACGTTTTGTTTATCGACATAAATGATACATGTTGATGGTCATTATCACATAATACAAAAATGACGTTTTGTTTATCGACATAAATATGAAAATGGCGTTTTGTTAATCGACACAAATGATACGTGTTGATGGTCGTTATTACACTATTCTTGTGGAAAGTTTTGTCGTTTGGTTCCTGTTATGTGTTTAATAAGCGTAACTCTGCACCCTGTTTTGCGTGTTCATTTGTGTTTTAGTCTGTCTATCTGTTTGTCTGTCTGTAAGTCTGTCTGTCTTCCCCCAACATCCCCCCCCCCCCCCTCTCTCTCTCTCTCTCTCTCTCTCTCTCTCTCTTTCATTCACTGCGATATTTTTCCTTTGTGTTTTGTTGAATTTTGTTCCTCATGTCTCTCAGTGGTCATTAAATCGGAGTTCCTACGTAACCTTTAATCGCATTTCTCATCTATTTCTGTTTTTTTTTTTTTTTTTTTTTTTTCAACACAAAAGGGCTGTTTCTTTGCTCTCTCACATTGGACTGTATAATAACATTTAAACATGAATGAAGTCTCAATAAAAGATCAAAAAGAAATAGAGAAAGGTGGGGCGACTCTGCCGTCACTGATGTAGGCTAGGCATAAGTGACATTAGTTTTGTTTACTCTTTAGGAGTCCGCTGCAAGGTTTGTGGCATCAGTTTGTTGACTTTCCTGTGGCCACCTGCAGATAACCATCAACACACCGTTGTGAATACGGTGAAACGAGCAAAGACCGACTGGGAGGAGAAAGGTGGGGGTGAGCGCCCACTTACACTTATCACGAGCGCGCGTCCGATTAGCGACTTAGCTGTCCAGCGAACATTGACCAACAATTTGAAACAGACAATATATAGTCACGGCATTGGTGTAGAAAAACAAAAAAAAAAGTATAAATACCCGTTCATAACAGGCGCAGTTCTTTCTGAATCTGTAGACTTCGTTGAAGGACGTGTTCTAGGTGTAAACTGACCATGGCTTTCGAGTACCCTGACCTGGTAAGTAGAATGTGAATGAATGTAGAGATAGAGTGTTTGAGGACTTCGAATAATCTCTCTTTTTTTTAATTTAAAAAAAAAAAATCTCAAATATATCATGCATTTGAAGCTTTAGATAAGTTTTCATTTAAACCCAAAGATGACATCTGACGTGTATTTGATCTGTAAATATGTGTTAGTTTGCTGTTTGGGTGAACAACACTCCTAGACCTTTTTTAACGGGTATCTTTACAATGCTATGGTTACAGGAAGGACAGGTTGCCTTTTCTGTTAAATATCCCAGGCCGATTTCTTCCGTTAATGGACATGTAGAGTAGGGTAGGCCTAAATCAGCTTTCTCTTGAATGGAAAGAATAGTTCTGTTCCCATGCTTGCAGAGACGGTAAGATGAGACGTTAGAGCTTCATAAAACTAGTGTCTTAAAATAAAGAAAATAAAACGAATCGATAACTAACTTTTACCAGAATTTGGTGTCTAGAGAATAGACCGGAAATGATGTCTCGGAGGTCAGCTCTCCTGAAAAAAAAATCATACGTCTCACACAGCAGCATATCTCTCTCTCTCTCTCTCTCTCTCTCTCTCTCTCTCTCTCTCTCTCTCTCTCTCTCTCTCTCTCTCTCTCTCTCTCTCTCTCTCTCATATTCATTCTATTATGTGTTTTATGCATGCTAACCGTTGTCCATTTAACTATCTTTTTTGTGGCCTCGACCACACTCTCCATCTTCCCCGTGTTTTCTTTTTTTTTCCCCCTTATTTTCATTGATATTCCGTTATCAATGGGAAACGATTTCTTTGTTCTAAGATACTTCATTTCACTGCATATTGTAGTCCCTACTCAGGGCGAGGACTGGATGTCCTTAACTATCATTCTCGTAAATAATCTTGTCTGGTCTTTTTTCTTGTCTTGTCTGCCTCTGTGTCTCTCTGTGCCTCTCTCTGTCTCTCTCTCTGTCGGTCTGTCTGTCTGTCTATCTGCTTGCCTGCATGTCTGTCTGTCTGTCTGTCTGTCTGTCTGTCTCTCTCTCTCTTCGTCAGAGGCTGATCGATAACAGATGGCAGAAATGGAAGGAACACATTCAAAACAGTGACAGGTGTGCATTTATAGCACATTTAAGTCGTCTAGAAATTGTGAAGCATATCTTTTGCTTGACATTGACAGACACTTAAAGAATTATATGACAAAGATGAGATTTGGAATAGCTGATATATGTACACAGAAGTATCGGTCTACTAATGCTGATGAAGATGCCAGAATGTGCCCAATGTGTAAGAATGCGACGGAAGATGATGAATAACATTTTTTGTTGTGTTGTCCTGCCTTCCAAGATTTGCGAAATGATTTTTATCCCCCCTAAATATCTCAGAAACCCATGTCTGTTTAATGTCGTACTGCTCATGGCAAATCGAAATGAAATAACATTGAAGAATGTTTGCATATATTTGTACAAAGCATTTAAAAGACGCACTGTATTACTCAGTTAAAGTGGTGCTGGATAATGCGATTAGGATACATCAAATGCTCAGCTGTCATGTTATGTTATATATTTAACTATTCATTGTTTAACTGAAAAGTGTACTATCAAGATACTGTACCCCCTTCAGAATGGGCTATGGCCTACACTGAATAAACTTCCGCTTCCGCTTCTCTCTCTCTCTCTCTCTCTCTCTCTGCGTGAAATTAGTGTGTTTTCAGGTAGTGTGGGAAGTCTTTATGTGGCAGGTAAGGGTGGCACACTGGCAGCCTCATAGAGAAGTGTTAGTTACAGTCGATAGCAGCTGCTCTCTCAACAGGTATTGATGATGATGCAGACAACAGAACATCGTTCAGAATTCTATAGAGTGTCCAAAGAAATAACAGTCTGCGCTTTATTCCTGTATTTGAAAGCAGTGTGTAGGGGCCTACAGATAATTTGTAGAGATTTGACCGCTTTTTGATTGTGCACATGGAGTAACTGAAGCACCATACTATCCTGAACAACATTGACAAGACGCTGCCAGAAACAGATCTGGCCTTCAACTGAAATTAATCAAAACAAGAATCTGGATTTCTCTCCTTCGCATACACCTCAACTGGCAACATGACAACGATAAAGATATAAAAAAACATACATACATACATAAAACACTGTGAAGGCTTATATAGCCCGGTTACCCATTCTACACTCAGGAACACTGCGCTTTACAATAGTCGCATAAAAGCGGAAATTGAACAACAACAACAACAACAACAACAACAAAGGTGAAGCGTACATCTTTCATACAACAGATTTATGCTCAATTAGCTGTGAAAAGAGAAAACAAATCAGCACAGTAAGTTACGAAAAGTAGAGATGCCAAAACAAGTCTAGATGAAAATTCATGCATCACGCATGTATATTGATAGGCGAAGACGTAAAAAAGAGACGATTTAAAGCATACATTCATATCTGATTTTAAAAAAAAAGTACTGATAGTATGTGAATGTAAATAAATAGACATCTATGTACAAACGTTTTAATGAATGTAGTAAAAGCAGCGAGAGACTGTGGTGGTTAGTTTGTGTCATACTGAAAAAGATATGTTACTATTGATTTCTTAATTAAACATATTTCGCTATGTAACTGATGTTAGGCAAATTATCATCATTATTCTCTGTCTGTCTGTCTGTCCGTCCGTCTGTCTGTCTCTCTCTCTCTCTTACTCCTCATTGTGCTGTCAATTTTCCCCTCGTTTCAGATCTTGAATTTGTAGCATACGCTATTGATACTACGGGAAATATCAAAAGTTAAGTGTGTGTGTGCGTGCGTGTGTGCTTGCGTGCGTGTGTGTGTGTGAGAGAGAGAGAGTTGCAGGCTGTTGGTGATATCTATTTATCTTTTCATTAACGTCTGATCCACAAAGTTTATAACTAATGAAGTTGTTTCTTTTGTTTCAACAGAGTTCGATTTTCGAGCTTGTGAGTACAATCTGTCTGTCTGTCTGTCTGTCTGTAACTGTCTATCTGTCTTTCTTTGCCTTCCTGTCTATATCAGCCTGTGTGTAATTATTGTAGACTGTCTTTTGCTCAGTGCCGAATCTTTGGAGTTTAGTGTTGACCGCCATGTGGTCTTTGTAGATTACCGTGGGTCTGAGTGAAGACTGCCATGTGCTTGATGCAGACTGTTATGGGCCTCAGCGTAGACTGTCTTCTGGACAGTGGATATTGTGGTGGGCCTTAGTGTAGACTGTCCGGACAGTGAATATTGCTGTGGGCCTGGGTGTAGACTGTCTGCTAGTCCATGAACATTGTTGTGGGCTTGAGTGTGTAGACTCTCTTCTGGTCAATGAAAATTGCTGTAGGTTTGAATGTAGACTGCGTTCTGCTCCATGAAATTGTTATGGGCCTGAGTGTAAACTGTTTTCTGGCCAGTGCAGATTGCTGTGGACCCGAGTGTAGACTGTCTTCTGGTCAATAAAAATGTGTTACAGGCCTTAAGAGTAGACTGTTTTTTTCTGGACAGGGAATATCGCTGTGGGCCTGAGTGTAGATTGTCTTTTAGTCGGTGCACATGGTTGTAGGCCTTAGTGTTGATTGTCTCCTGGTCATGGCAGGTCTGTGCAAGTGTGCTTCTGTTGCCTGGTGAATGCACTTTTCGTTTCTCTTGCCTTTTTAGTTATTGGACAATGGTACTGACATTGACTGTGTCTCTGTCATGTCGCGACTGCATATTTTAATATGTAGCCGTATTCATTATCTCGTCTAATTGACAGAATCCTTGTCCGCAAGACGTTTATTTTTTTTGTCTGTATGCTTTCTCTTGTCAAATGCGTTCCTCAAGTCGATGAAAGCATGGTATAGACCTTGCTGGTGTTGTAGATGTTTGCTAGTAAATCATTCGAAAATGAAAGATTCGTTGGGTGGTGTTTCTTCTAGCTTGGAAACAACGTTTGTTTTTCAGCAAGAATTTGTTCCGCGGGTGGTTTCAGCCTATGGAGTACACTTCGTAGCATCACTTTGCAGGAGTGATGCTGCAGCAATTCTGACCTACCTGAAGGTGACCTTTCCTGAAGAGTGTGATGAAGAAGGACAGGGTCCATGGCGCTGACCATTCTCCTGTCTGCTGGATCTGGTGACATGATCCTTAATCCAGTCCTTAATCACTTCTCTTCTCCCAGTCTGTAATGGCTCCACAGGTATACTGTCTATCCCAGATGACCTTGCTAATTGGGGAGATTACACTTTCCCCTCCCCTTGCTCTGTAATGACGGGTAGTACTCGTGATTGGTTGATAGGAGGACAGTTCAGCACGGCCGGATTTCCATTGGTCTGATAATGATTGGGTAGTACTGATTGGTTGATGGAAAGACAGTTCAGCACGGCTGGGTTCCCATTGGTCTGATAATGATTGGGTAGTACTGATTGGTTGATAGGAGGACAGTTTAGCACGGCTGGGTTCCCACTGGTCTGATAATGATTGGGTAGTACTGATTGGTTGATAGGAGAACAGTTCAGCCTAGCTGGGTTTCCATTGGTCTGGTAATGATAGAGTTTTGAGCAGTATACTCTCCAGTGCCAAGGACATCTTGTTTTTCTGTGTGGTATTTTCCTGGCTTGTCTTGGATGGTGGTGACTTGTCCTTGTTTACTGACTGTCATCTGTGTCTGTCCTTGTTTACTGACTGTCAGTTGTTTCGCTGCCTGATATGGTCTTTTCCAAGATTTTAGTTACGATGTCCTCTATTTGTGCACTGCTCAACTATCTAGTCTGTCCTCTGTTTGTGCACTCAACTATCTAGTCTTCCTGGGCTCTCTCGATGTTCTTTTTCATTATTTCATCATTTGCGTACCCTTTTTTCTGCAGCAGCAGCTTTTCCTCCTTCTTCCTCTCCCTTTCACTGTTGGTCGCAGTCTGCTTCTCTTGTCCTTCCTCTGGTTCCTTTTGCTCCCTTCAGCTCACTTTTGTCAGATGGGTCAAGGATCCCTGAAGTGACACACGGCTCGTTTATTCTACGACGCCAGCTAAGAGCACCATTTATAGCCTATCGTCATTGTATTAAATGTTGCAGTCAGTGTTTTATACATCTGTGCTGTTGCTACCTAGGACAGTCAGTGGTGCGAATCGTCCCCCATCAATGCTCAATAATGCTTTGACCATCTCAGGATCCCTCAGTTTATGAAAATTAAACTTGAGTCTCGAGCTCTTCTCTTTGCTAGTTTTCTTCTTCGTGCGAAAAAGGATGATTATCGTTCACTAGATTTCATCATTTCTAATGACGTCTCTTAGAAAGAGATGTTTACACTGTACTGTAACGGGGGTGTTCCTTCACCAAGATGACAAAGATGCATTTAATTTGGTTGTGATGTTCGCTATTTGGGCTGTGCTATGTCCACCCTCTGGAAGCTTTGTGGCAGGTTATATGTGTTTGCAAACAAAACAAAACAAAACAAAAAACTCTCTCGGCATCTGAATCCACTATTTTCTGTCTTTGTATTGCAGAATTGTCTATAGGTGTCTGACTAAGTGTTTGTTGCATCCTTTCTGATTATGGCATTCCAGTCTCCCACGGCTCTTGATGTCTTTGGTGGGCTTTTGCGCATGATCTATACCATTTAAGAAAACATTTGACAGGGTCTGGCATGTAGACTTATGTATAATCATGAGGAAGTATAATATCGGTATGAATCTTGTCAGGGTCAAAGAGCAACTTTATGAAAGAGCTATTTGCAATGGCAGCAGCCTGGGCGAGTGATTTCGCGCAAACGCTGTGTGAGGCAGGGCTGTCTATTTTTCCACATCCTTTTCAACATCTTTCTGGACAGACTCAAGACTAATGCACAAGACTGTCCTGCAACAGTTTGCATTAGAGGCAGGCCCATTATCGCCCTGTTTTTTCCGAGAACATCGTTGGCTTGGCTGGAATAGAACAACTTGCTTGACTGACAAAACACCAGAACAAAATTTCTGCTGCTGCATATGACACGGATATTAATGCACAAAAGACTAAACTAATGATAAACAACACCAAAGGCATCAAAAGAGACACCCAAAGCAGGTGATTAAAAATCTGAGATCGTCAACAGTTTCGAGAACCAGAGAGCAGTCATGACAAGTGAAGGTGCCAAACCAGAAATTCTCTTGAATGACTGAAGCATCAACAATGAGAATGACGCTCACACTGGTGATATTCCTCTTTGTCTATGGCTGTGAAACCTGAACCGTGACAGCAGGCCTACACAGAAGAATTCAGGCATTCGAAATGAGATTTTACTGCAAATTCCATGCATCTCCTGAAGACAATGCCACCGATGAAGAAGAGTGCAGAAGAATCGAGTCAGCCATTAGCTCCTTCGAAGACCTGCTGACAATTTAGAAACGAAAACTCCATCGACATGGGCACATCACTGGATCATCTGGCTTTGCATAAACACCTTGAGAGCACTCTGCTAGGAAACAGAAGAAAGGGTGCTGGCTAAGAAAGAGGTAGGAGGACAACATCCAGGAAAAGACAGACCTGATCATTGGCAATTCACAGAGAGTGGCTGTAGATAGACGAATCGGAAGGAGAATTATTGTCAGTTCAAGTGGTGCTCCAACGACCCGAGAGTTAAGAAACTGCTGCTGCTGCTGCTGCAGCTGCTGCTATGATGATCATCGTGATGCTTTTCCATCACTGATTTAAAAAAAATGCCACCACTGATGTCAAGTTACAGTCGAATTTATATACTCACCACACATTATCATATCAAATTCATCTCAGACATTTTCAATGTTACTGAACAATACGGTACAAAGGTCATTTAGTCTTTGTGTGTTGAGTCAGATGCCCTGTTGGCCAGTCCGTGATGTTCTAATACTTCACTCACTGTATTGTCCAGGAAAGCGTGCACAGAGACGGGGGGTGGGAAGGAGGGGAAGGGAAGCAAAACACATGGAAAGCAAGTCTGAGAGTGAATATCTTAGATGAACTGTCATTGGGACTATCGTTTTATACTGGAGGTGAAGATGATGATGTCCAGATAATTCTGTCTGTTTACAGGACGAGTTGCCCGTGCCCTCTGCTTCCTCCACTGATGTTTCCTCCTCATCCTCTCTTCCCCCTATTAGTGTGTTCTTATCTCCCCCTCCCTCCCCCACAGACCCCAGTTTTCTGCCCCCTCCCTCTTCTGGCTTCCCTTTCATTGCACCTTCCTCTTCCAGTGTTCTTGCGTCTTCCTCTTCCTCTGTCTTGACAGCCACCGCCATCTCCAATGTCGCCCTGACTGCTGGTCCCATTTCCAATGTCCCCCTGACTGCTGGTCCCATTTCCAATGTCCCCCTGACTGCTGGTCCCAGTTCCAATGTCCCCCTGACTGCTGCTCCCATTTCCAATGTCCCCCTGACTGCTGCTCCCATTTCCAATGTCCCCCTGACTGCTGCTCCCATTTCCAATGTCCCCCTGACTGCTGGTCCCAGTTCCAATGTCCCCCTGACTGCTGGTCCCATCTCCAATGTCCCCCTGACTGCTGCTCCCATTTCCAATGCCCCCCTGACTGCTGGTCCCATCTCCAATGTCCCCCTGACTGCTGCTCCCATTTCCAATGCCCCCCTGACTGCTGGTCCCATCTCCAATGTCCCCCTGACTGCTGCTCCCATTTCCAATGTCCCCCTGACTGCTGGTCCCATCTCCAATGTCCCTCTGACATTCTCCAATGGTCCTTCAACAGTTTGCTCAATTCTTCCATGGTCCTTCAACAAGTGCTCAATTCTCCAGTGGTCCTTCAACAGTTGCACAATTCTCCAGTGGTCCTTCAACAAGTGCTCAATTCTCCAATGGTCCCTTTTACAATTGCTCAATTCTCCAATGGTCCTTCAACTGTCGCTCCACTTTCCATGGGTCCTCCAAGTGTTGCTCCACTCTCCAATGTCCCTCCAAATGACTCTATTTTCTCCAGTGTCCCTCCAGCTGCCTTCTCTGACATGCTTGGTCATCCCCCTCACGGTGCCTACTTCTCCCCTTATCCCCCCTCCTTCTACAGAGAGGGGATGCTCCAATCACAGTCTCTTCCTGGCCACGCTGCGTCCCGTGACACCAGAGCCATGGGGAATTCCAGCCTGCCCCCTCGGAACACCGGACCTGACTCCACGGTTCAGCACTTTCCTCAGTTTCCCCCAAACACGGCATGGACAGTAGGAGCCGCCAGAAATGACACATTCAGTCCTTCCAGTCAGCACAATGGGTGGGGACAGGCAGCGTCTATGTCAGGTGAGTGTTTCTTGTTTATCTGGAGAGAGAGAGAGAGAGAGAGAGAGAGAGAGAGAGAGAGAGAGAGAGAGAGAGAGAGAGAGAGCATCTTTTGGCGTTATGTAAGAAAAAGATATTTCTGGATTTATGTGCATGGTGTGTGTGTGTGTGTGTGTGTGTGTGTGTGTGTGTGTGTGTGTGAGAGAGAGAGAGAGAGAGAGAGAGAGAGAGAGAGAGAGAGAGAGAGAGAGAGAGAGAGAGAGAGAACAGACAGACTGACACAGTCGTTCAAATGTAGGTGTGTTTGACCAAATGTACCCTCAAGTCGGTGTGTGTACCTTGGGGATAGTCGAGTGTGTATGTGATTGCCGGGGGTGTGTGTGTGTGTGTGTGTGTGTGTGTGTGTGTGTGTGGTGTGTGTGTGTGTCTGCGCGGGAGGCAGGGGGGGGGGGGGGGGGGGGGTGGGAGGAAGAGAGAGGAAATGAGTTTTCCAAAATTTTACCTTTCATTCGTTCCTAGCTCATTTCTGCGTCCGTAATCTTGCTGTTTCTTCAGATCGTTGTTCAGTTTAACTTCCCCAGTCTTCTCCTTTAGTTTAATTGGTCAGTTTTACTTCCCTAACCTTCCCCTTCCTTCGGTTCAATGGTCAGTTTCACTCCCTTAATGTCCCCTCCTTCAGTTCAGTGGTCACTACTACTTTCCCAACCTTTCCCTTCCATCAGTTCACTGGTCAGTTCTTTCTGCTTAGCTATCTGTCCCCTTCCTTCAGTCCAATGGTCACTTCTGCTTCTTCTCTGATCTTCCCCTTCCTTCGGTTCCATGGTCAGTTCCACTCCCTTAACGTTCCCCTTCCTTCAGTTCATTGGTCAGTTCTACTTCCCTAACCTTCCCCATCCTTCGGTCAATGGTCAGTTCCACTCCCTTGACATTCCCTTTCCTTCAGTTCAGTGGTCGCTTCTGTTTTCTTCAATCTTCCACTTCCTTCGGTTCAATGGTCAGTTCTACTTCGCTAACCATCCCCTTCCTTCGCTTCGGTGGTTAGTCCTACTTCCACGACCCTTCCTTTCCTTCCTTAGCCTAACATCAGTCACTTCTACTTTCCTAACCTTTTCCTTCCAGATCATTCGGTTTGAGTGAGTTGTACCTGTATTTAGGGTTGCACTGTTGTCGTACACACACAACAGATAACCAAGGAGGGTGTTGGGGGGAGAGAGGGAGAGAAACAGGACAAGTGTACGAGACAGCACACACAGTTGTGATGATGATGACAAACGACAATACATACGGTGATGATGATTATGGGAAAACTGATCCTGATCTACCTGTCCACAGGAGATCCTGGACGTCACCCTCACTGCAACGGATGTGGAGACGTTGCAGATCCTAACATCAGGGCGGGTCTCTGTGCCCCCTTTTTACCACCATTCAACGGTAAGTTGGTCTGTTCAGTTTGTCTGTACCAGGTGTTACCGACTCTCCATAGTAAGATCGTGTGTTCAGACTAGCTGTACCATTAGTTTACCTCACCACAGTATCTTTGTAAAGAAAATGCCTGTCCACATAAAATCGTTTCGTCAATGAAACAACGCTCAAAGGGCACCTTGTGTAAAAAGCTAAAGTCGAGTAGTGAGCAACATTTACACACTATCTCCCTTTCTCTTTCGTCATCGTTTTATGCCTGTGTGGTTTTGACTGCAATATTGTGTGTTGTCAACAGGAAAGCGCGTCCAACGACCCCAGCCAAAGCAGTGTGTCAACTGCTCGTCACAGAACACGACCATGTGGCGAGCAGATAATTTATGCAACGCCTGCAGTCTATATCGCAAACGGAAAGGGGTAAGTTAATTCTCCTTTCTTTCCCTCACTTTCTATCGCAGACTATGACGACTAGGAAGTTCAGATTAGAAATAACTAGGTTTAAACAAAATACGCAGACTATGACGACTAGGAAGTTCAGATTAGAAATAACTTGGTTTAAACAAATAATCAATTAAAAGTAGAGATAAATAAATTAATTATATTAACATTGTGCTAAAGAATTCAATGACAAAATGTGTGTGCTAAATACATTATTGTTGTTATTTCAACCCAATACCATATTGTTGTTATTATGTTGTAAATGCATTATTGTTGTTAAGGTGCCCCAAAGACATTATTGTTAATAAAACTGAGCCATTTACCCCTTGGTTTTGCCCGTCAAAAGGGTGATGGTGAATGACTTTAGTCTTTCCTGAGGGCTTTTCATGTTATAACTGATCCATCTACTATGTACGGACTATAAATAGAATGATCGTGGATGAATGTAATGCTAAGGGCCGTTCATGTTATGATCGGTCCATCTACCCCTTGGTTTGGATCATAGATAGGATGATAGTGAATGACTGCAGTCCTTTATAAGAACTGTGTGTGTGTGTGCATGCGCGTGGGCGGATAGCTGTATGTTGCTACTATCCATGTGTTTCTTATCATTATAGACAGACCAACACGTGATGGCTCCATGTTGCTACTATCCCTCTGTTTCTTGTGTTTACATACAGACCAACACACGATGGCTGTATGCTGCTACTGTCTATGTGCATTTTTTTCTTTTTATGTGGTTATAGAGAGACCAGTACATGATAGCTTTATGTTGCTACTATTCATGTTTTTTTTTTTTCATTGTTACAGATAGACCGGCCAAAAGACCTGTGTGGGAAAAAATATTCGGAAGAGAAATAGAAAACCAGCGAAGAAAAAAAAAACCCCACTGACATGGAGGAATCCTAACAGAAATCCTGAGCTGTGACATCCAGACTTGTGAGCGATATCTCTGTAGGACAGAAAGAGGGAAGGAGGGAAGGCAGCACAGTCCTCACAGATCTATGAACAATATCTGTGGAAGACTGGGAGAGGGAAGGCAGTACAGTCCTCACAGATCCATGAACGATATCTCCATACTCCAGTGTCCCTCGAACTGTCGCTTCGTTCTCCGGTGGTCCTTCAACAGTTGCTCAATTCTCCAATGGTCCTTCAAAGAGTGCTCCATTCTCCAGTGGTCCTTCAACAAGTCTTCAATTCTCCAATGGTCCTTCAACAAGTCTTCAATTCTCCAATGGTCCTTCAACAGCTGCTCAATTCTTCAATACTCCTTCAACAAGTGCTCAATTCTCCATTGGTCCTCAACAGTTACTCAATTCTCCAATGGTCCTTCAACAAGTGCTCCATTTTCCAGTGGTCCTTCAACAAGTCTTCAATTCTCCAATCGTCCTTCAACAAGTCTTCAATTCTCCAATCGTCCTTCAACAAGTCTTCAATTCTCCAATGGTCCTTCAACAAGTGCTCAATTCTTCAATAGTCCTTCAACAAGTGCTCAATTCTTCAATAGTCCTTCAACAAGTGCTCAATTCTCCTATGGTCTTTAAACAGTTGCTCAATTCTTCAATGGTCCTTCAACAAGTGCTCAATTCTCCAATGGTCCTTCAACAAGTGCTCAATTCTTCAATGGTCCTTCAACAAGAGCTCAATTCTTCAATGGTCCTTCAACAAGTGCTCAATTCTCCAATGGTCCTTCAACAAGTGCTCAATTCTTCAACAGTCCTTCAACAGTTGCTCAATTCTTCAATGGTCCTTCAACAAGTGCTCAATTCTCCAATGGTCCTTCAACAAGTGCTCAATTCTCCTATGGTCCTTCTTTCGTCATCGTTTTATGCCTGTGTGGTTTAGACTGCAATATTGTGTGTTGTCAACAGGAAAGCGCGTCCGACGGCCAGGCGAAGCAGTGTGTCAACTGCTCGGCACAGAACACGACCATGTGGCGAGCAGATAACTTATGCAATGCCTGCAGCCTATACCGTAAACGGAAAGGGGTAAGTTAATTCTCTTCTCTTTCCCTCACTTTCTCTCGCAGACTATGATGACTAGGAAGTTCAGATTAGAAATAACTTGGTTTAAAACAAAATAATCAATTAAAAGTAGAGATAAATTAATTAATTATGTTAACATTGTGCTACAGAATTGAATGACAAAATGTCTGTGACAAATACATTATTGTTGTTATTTTGTCCCAATACAATATTGTTGTTATTATGTTCTAAGTGCATTATTGTTGTGAAGGTGCCCCAAATACATTATGTTTATTGTTGTTAATAAAACTGATCCATTTACCCTTTCCTTTCGCCGTCAACAGGGTGATGGTGAATGACTTCAGTCTTTCTTGAGGCTGTTCATGTTTTAACTGATCTATCTACTCTGTAAGGACTATAAATAGAATGATCGTGGATGAATGTAATATTAAGGGCCGTTCATGTTATGATTGGTCCATCTACCCCTTGGTTTGGATCATAAATAGGATGATAGTGAATGACTGCAGTCCTTTATAAAAACTGTGTGTGTAGCGCGCGCGCAGGCGGGTGGCTGTATGTTGCTACTATCCATGTATTTCTTATCATTATAGACAGACCAATACATGATGGCTCCATGTTGCTACTATCCCTCTGTTTCTTGTGTTTACATACAGACTAACACACGATGGCTGTATGCTGTTACTGTCGATGTGGATTTTTTTCTTTTTATGTGGTTATAAAGAGACCAGTACATGATAGCTTTATGTTGCTACTATCTATGGTTTTTTTTTCTTTGTTACAGATACACCGGCCAAAAGACCTGTGGGGAAAAAAATTCGGAGAGAGAAACAGAAAACCAGCAAAGAAAAAAAAAAAAACTGACACGGAGGAATCCTAACAGAAATCCTGAGCTACGACATCCAGACTTGTCAGCGATATCTCTGTAGGACAGAAAGAGGGAAGGAGGGAAGGCAGCACAGGACTCACAGATCTATGGGCGATATCTGAGGAGGACAGGAAGAGGGAAGGGGCTACAATCCTCACAGATCTATGGACGATATCTGAGGAGGACAGGAAGAGGGAAGGGGCTACAATCCTCACAGATCTATGGACGATATCTGAGGAGGACAGGAAGAGGGAAGGGGCTACAATCCTCACAGATCTATGGACGATACTGTGTGGAGGACAGGAAGAGTGAGGGGGGTACAATCCTCACGCATCTGTGACGACGATATCTGTGGAGGGACAGGAAGAAGGAAGGGGGTACAATCCTCACAGATCTATGAACGATATCTGTGGAGGATAGGAAGAGAGGGAAGGGGCTACAATCCTCACGGATCTATGAACGATTTCTGTGGAGGGACAGGAAGAGGGAAGGGGGTACAATCCTCACAGATCTATGAACGATATCTGTGGAGGATAGGAAGAGGGAAGGGGGCTACAATCCTCATGGATCTATGAACGATATCTGTGGAGGATAGGAAGAGGGAAGGGGCTACAATCCTCACAGATCTATGAACGATATCTGTGGGGGACAGGAAGAGGGAAGGAGGTAAATCCTCACAGATCTATTAACGATATTTGTGGGTGACAGGGAGGAGGAAGGGTATACAGTCCTCACAGATCTACGACCGATATCTGTGAGGACAGAAAGAGGAAAGGTAGTACAGTCCTCATACACCTATGTGGCCTGGGAGGAGAGTATCCTGTCGTTGCTCGATCCCTGACATTTCCTGACTGAAGAGGAATTCTTACCCCAAGCATGCTTCAGCATAAGTGTATGTGCCATGGACTTTTACATTTGGGTTGCTGTCCGTTTTCCAGAATCTGTGATCTGGTGTGAAATTGATATATAGGGTGTGATATTGATATATCTGTGTGATATATGATGTATGTGGTGTGATATTATTTGTGATATTGAGGACGTCCAGGAAAGACCAGAGAACACTAGGAAAGACCAGAACCAAGGGCTCTGTGGGCTGGCTCACCACTTTGCCTTCAACATGTGGCTACTAAAAACAAAAGGAAAGATGCTCCCAGGATTCACGGAAGGGGGGGGGGGGGGGGGGGGGGGGGGGAGAATGATGAATCCATCGGTGCTCAACCAATCACGACTGCAAATCCTAAACGGACAACGAACATGGATCAAATGGAATATCCATGTGTCTGTGTGGAAAGCGTTTCGCTACCACCCGTGGCATGAAGATCCACAGAACAAAGATGGGATGTGTGAAGAAGACTCATCTGAATGAGCAGCAGCACACTGCATCAGCAGATAAGACGTCGGAAGACCAAGGCCAGGATTTAAACCACAGTGCCAAGGACATCCATGCGGCTGATTCGGATGAGGAATTTGCACAGGCCTCGATGCCAGGCGCGCCTGAAACTCAACCTGCCACGAGCAAACGAGACTGAAGATTGGGAGAAACTGGATGCAAAAAATCGTCCAAAGACTCGATGCACTGATAGGGAAAAGCACCCTGGAACACAAACTAGCCACATATGGGGACATTGTGTATGCCACATGTAGAGACGCCTATGGAGCAAAACTACCCAAAAGAGAAAACACCTCCAAAGAAATCCAGACGCCAAGAAGAGATGGACAAGATCAGGGTCCAAAAGAAAAACCTCAAGAAGCAAACGAAGACCGCACTGCCAGGTGAAAAAAAAGGCTTGGAAAAAAACTCTGGGAAGACCTTAAAGCAAAACACAGCGCCCTCAGCAAAGCGGAATTTGCGAGGAAGAGGAAGAGCAAAAAGAAGAAGACACAAGAACGTTTCTTCAGAGGCCCCTTCCAGTTTGCCAGAACTCTATTTGAGCGGCCAAAATCTGGGAACCTAAGTGTGGACAAAGGAGTTCTTGAGCAGCAGCATTCTGAGGAAAACATACTCTGACTCACAGAGCAAAGCGCCACTCGACGTTCAAGTCGGTGTGGCCAACCAACCCTGAGGAACAGTTCAATGACAAGCCTCCAACGTTTGGCGGAAATCAAGAAGGTGGTCGACAAAGCCAGAGCCAAATCATCACCAGGGCCAAACGGAATACCTTACCAGCTGTACAAGAAATGTCCCAAGATGCTGGACTGGCTCCACAGGCTGCTGCAATCAGCTTGGAGAAACCAGAAGATCAGCGGCCAGTGGATGACGGCAGATGGTGTGTACATCCCCAAAGAGCAAAACTCAAGTGACATCAGCCACTTCAGGCCAATATCACTACTGAACGTCGAAGGGAAAATCTTCTTCTCTCATGGCAGCAAGGCAGCAAGGCTGACCAAGTACCTCATGGAAAACAAGTACTTGGATGTGTCAGTCCAGAAAGGTGGCATCCCAGGCGTGGCTGGCTGTGTAGAACACGCCACAATGATCTGGGACGCAATCCAAAGAGCAAAAACAGAAAAGAGAGACCTGGACGTAGTGTGGCTTGATCTGGCAAACGCATATGGATCTGTACCCCATGAGATGATACAGTTGGCTCTTGAGATGTACCATGTGCCAAAGAACATCCGTGACATGCTCAAGAGGTACTTCAATGGCTTCTCAATGCGGTCGTTTTACCAAGGTGTACACACAGATTGGATCAACTTGGAAGTGGGGCATTGCAATGGGCTGTGCAATTTCCCCAATACTGTTCGTGTTGGCAATGGAAGTCATCTTGAAAGTAGCAACAAGCAACGCAAGACAAACAGACCTTGGGCGATGGATACAAGATGCCCCCCTCTCAAGGCCTTCATGGATGATACTACAGTGATTTCATCCATAGAAGACGAGACACGTCATGTGCTGGAAGAGGCTGGATGACATAGTTGCCTCATCCAGAATGAAGTTCAAGCCAAAGAAGTCATGGAGTCTCTCACTGAGGAAAGGAAAAGTGGCCGAATCTGTGGTCTTCAGTGTTGCCAACCAGACCATTCCAACAGTTACAGAAGAGCCAGTCAAGAGCCTTGGAAGATGGTATGATGATACGCCAAAGAGCAAAAGAAACCAAACAGATGTCTGAAGAAGGCTTGGAGACCATTGACCAGTGTGGGCTCCCTGGCAAATACAAGGTCTGGTGTCTGCAGTTCATGCTGATACCAAAGCTCCTATGGCCTCTGCACCAGCATTGTGCACGTAGGCATCCTTCAGTCTCGGAAGACTATGGAGTTGCGCTCTAGGTGTCTATTCTGGTACAGCGACAGGTGTGGCTGGCCAGTCCAACGCGGGAATGATAGTCCCTGTGGCAGAGGGCACAGGTGAAGTCTGACGCTGGTCTGTCTGCCTGGGCTGCAGCCTTTCTTCTCATTCTCTTGTCCCCGTGCTGCTGAGCGAGTGTCTCTCCGAACTTGGAGAGACCTTTCTGCACAGTCTGTCTCCAGGCTGACCGTTCAAGGGCTGTTGCTTCCCAGTTGTTCTGGTCGATGTTTAAGGCTTTTAGGTCCCTCTTGCACACGTCTTTGAATCGCAGCTGTGGTCTGCCTGTGGGACGTTTTCCCTGCACAAGTTCTCCACAGAGGAGGTCTTTAGGGATCCATCCGTCATCCATGCGCACGACATGGCCGAGCCAGCGCATACGTCTCTGTTTCAGCAGCGTGTACATGCTGGTGCATCCCCGCTCTTTCCAAGACAGTGTTGTTTGGAACCCTGTCCTGCCAGGTGATGCTCAGAATGCGTCGGAGGCTGCGCATATGGAAAGCATTGAGCTTTTGCTCTTGTCGGGCACGCAAAGTCCAAGACTCGCTGCCATACAGGAGGGGGCTCATGAAGCAGGCTCTGTAGATCTGGATCTTTGTGTGCTCGGTCAGCTTGCTGTTGTTCCATGCTTTCTTTGTCAGTCTGGTCATGTTGGTAGCTGCCTTGCCGATGCGCCTGTTGAGCTCTGCGTCAAGTGAGAGGGTGTCTGAGATATTTGAGCCCAGATAAACAAAGTCATGGACAACATCCAGTTCATGGTCATTGATGCTGATGACTGGGGAGAGTCAACATCCTGTCCCATGACCTGTGTTTTCTTCAAGCTTATGGTAAGCCTGAAGTCTTGGCAGGCATAGCTGAAGCGAGTCATGAGCTGCTGTAGGTCCTTGGGCTGAGTAGGCGGTTACTGCTGCATCGTATGCAAAGAGGAAGTCACGCAGGCACCTCAGCTTGATTTTAGTCTTGGCTCTTAATCTGGGGAAGTTGAAGAGCTTTTCCGTCTGTCCTGGTTTGGATGTAGATACCTTCAGCTGCAGGACCAAATGCGTGTTTCAGCATCACAGCAAAAAGAAGATTCCAAACAGGGTGGGAGCCAGGACGCAACCCTGTTTCACTCCGCTCCGTATGTTGAAGGCAGCTGATGTTTGAGCCGTCAAAGATGACAGTATCATGTCTTCATGGAAGGATCTGATGATGCTGAGAAGTTTTGGGTGGACATCCAATCTTGGGGAGGATCTTGAAGAGGCCATCCCTGCTGACCAGATCGAAAGCCTTTGTGAGACCTATGAACGCAATGAAGAGTGGCTGCCTTTGCTCCCTACATTTCTCCTGAAGTTGTTTAAGGAAGAAGATCATATCTATATAGTGGATCTGTTGGCACGGAAACCGCACTGCGATTCAGGATAAACTTGCTCTGCAAGTACCTGGAGCCTCTTCAGTACTACTCGTGCAAAGACTTTCCCAACGATACTAAGGAGGGATATGCCACGATAATTATTGCAATCGCTTCTGTCACCTTTGTTTTTGTACACAGTGTGACGACGTTAGCATCCCTCATGTCTTGTGGTACTTCGCCTTCACTCCAGCAGAGGCAGAGGATTTCATGCAACTCGGTGATAAGTGTTCTTTTTTATAGCACTTCAGTACTTTCGGCAGGAATACCGTCTTTCCCTGGTGCCTTGCCAGAGGCAAGACAGTCCAGGGCTTCATTGAGTTCGTCTATGGCTGGTTCTCTGTCAAGCTCTTCCAGTTCTGGTAGGCACTCTATGGCATTCAGGGCATCTTCTGTGACTACATTTTCCCTTGCATATAGCTCAGTGTAGTGTTTTCTACCCAGCGCTCCATCTGTTGTTCTCTGTCCTGAATCACCTCCCCTGTAGCTGATTTCAAAGGGGCAGTTTTCTTCTGTGTTGGGCCCAATGCCTGCTTGATGCCGTCATACATCACCTTAATGTTGCCTGTGTCAGCTGCGATCTGGATCTGGGAGAAGAGCTGAAGCCAATAATCGTTGGCGCATTGCCTGGCACACTGCTGGACTTTGCTGCGAGCAGCATGGAGAACCTGGAGGTTCTGCTCACTGGGATTGTTTTGTTTTGGTATGTCAGGGCGTTTCTCTTGGCCTCGATGACTGGTGTCATTTCTTTTAAATGGGCTTCGAACCAATCAGCTGACTTGCTGGGTCTTTTGCCAAAGGTGGACATGGCGGTGTTGTAGACAGCATCTCTGAAGTATTCCCGTCGGTCTTGGGCATTTGCAGTGGGTAGGCCAGGGACAGAATCCTCGAACACGCGTGCGAACTCCTCCGCTTTTCTTTGATCGCGTGTTTTGCTGGTGTCGATGCGAGGCTGGCCCTCCTTTCTCCTACTGTGCAGTCTTTTCGCACGGAGCCTCACTTTGCTGCACACCAAAGAGTGGTCAGTGTCACAATCGGCGCTCTGGTAGCAGCGAGTGATCTTGATGCTGGAAAGGTTGACGCGTCTGGTGAGGATCAGATCGAGCTGATGCCAGTGTTTGGATCGAGGGTGTCTCCAGGAGACTCGATGCTGAGGCTTCGTGTTGAAGAAGGTGCTACTGACGCACAACCCATGATGACAGCAGAGCTCTAGCAGGCGCTGGCCATTCTCGTTCATTTTCCCAGTGCCGAACTGACCCAAACAGGTGGGCCAGGAGTTGTGATCGACACCTACTCTGGCGTTGAAATCGCCTGCGATGAACAGTAATTCTCTGTCGGGAATTCTCCTTATAGCAGCACTGAGGTCGTCATAAAACTTGTCTTTTGCTTCTGCTGTGGTTGCCAAAGTCGGTGCGTAGGCACTAATTAGACTGACTGGTCCTGATGATGTTTTGGAGTCGGAGAGATAGGATTCGTTCTGTTCCTTCTACTGGTGGGGTTATAGACTCCAATAATCTGTTTCTAACTGCGAATCCCACGCCGTGCTCTCTGACCTCGTCTGATGGTTCGCCCTGCCAGAACAGGGTGAAGTCTCTCTCCCTCACAGATCCTGTTTCTGGGAGCCTGTTTCTTGAAGGGCGACAATGTCCATCTGCAGTCTGCTCAGTTCTCTGTTGATGACGGCTGTTTTGCGAACATCGTTTACTTCATCAGCAACAGTGGCATGAGACCAGATATAGTAGTCCACTCTCAGTCAACCAAGCAGCTGATCATGATCGAGTTCACGGTGCCATATGAGAACAGAATGGAGGCAGCTCAAATGTACAAGACTGAAAAGTATGCTGATCTGGCAAACAGCCTGAGGAGAGAAGGCTATCAGGTCAAAGTCCTCACTGCAGAAATTGTAGCTAGGGGGTTTTGTAGGAACGTCTGCATACAGCCTCATGAAACAGCTCTCAGTTGCAGGGAGGGGAAAAAAACCCAGAGCACTGAAAGCAATGGCAGAAGCAGTAGTAGAGAGGTGTTCAAGCTGGATCTGGTCAAGGAGGAACAAAAGTGAACTTCATAAGGGCTTAACTTTCCTACAAATATCAAGTGTCCCAGTGGCTCAGTGGTTAGTGCGCGAGTCCAGAGGGGCATGGGTTCGAATCCCAGGCATGGCTCGTCCCAAGATGGAAAAAAAAAGGGGCAGCAGATGGACATCCGGAGTCATGAACCGGGTGTGGTCCCCCCCCCCCCCCTCCCCCTCCCCAAGAGTGTCAGGAGATAAGGGGCCGAAACACTTGCTTGAAGGGGGCTTCTCTTCTGAGGACTCTGCTGCCACGCTCTCCACGAGTTTCTTTCTACTATGTGGTGTGATATTGATATATGCGTCTTTCCTATGACAGACCTCGCCCATGTCTATTGTGTGATGCTATTTATTCTCGCGGAAATAACAATAAACTATGTGATTTCGTCTTCATGTGTGTGTGTGTGTGTGTGTGTGTGTGTGTGTGTGTGTGTGTGTGTGCGCGCGCGCGCGTTTGTGTATGTGTGCGTGCGTGTGCGTGCGTGCGCGCGTACATGTGTGTGTGTGTGTGTGTGTGTGTGTGTGTGTGTGTGTGTGTGGTGTGTGTGTGTGTGTGACAGAGAGAAAGAGAGAGAGAGAGCGTGTCTGTGTATGTTGCGTGCGCACGACCGCACGCACATGTGTGTGTGTGTGTGCGTGTGTGTGTGTGTGTGTGTGTGTGTGTGTGTGTGAGAGAGAGAGAGAGAGAGAGAGAGAGAGAGAGAGAGAGAGAGAGAGAGAGAGAGAGAGACAGAGACAGAGACAGAGAAAGAGGTAAGGTAAGGTAATGTTGCTTATAAGAGCAATATCAGAGCTGTCACCGGGTTTAGGTCAACTCACAAGTCAGAGAGAGAGAGAGAGAGAATACGAGTTATCTTCTGCACCATGTTAAATATCTGCTCCCCTTCCCTCGACCCGTTACAAGACAAAGGAGGCAAATGACGGCAGAAAGTGCTTTATTATGGCGCCCACAGAAGAAAGAATAGAAAGAATAGAAAGCCTTCCTTCACTTGTTTAGCAAGTGTGTGTGTGTGTGTGTGTGTGTGTGTGTGTGTGTGTGTGTGTGTGCGTTTCTGCGGAATACACGTGCGATTTCAAGCGTAGAAACAAGACGATTCAGCCAAAACATTATTTTAATATAGGGCAGATTTCATCCTGATATCATGGGTCAATGAAAATTTGAATGACTTAAAAAATAGCACTGTCATATTTGTGGGGTTACTAACATTATCCTACATAACTGATATACAACACAAAACTCCTGGAATACAACTGGAGAGATTATCGAGTCTATTCTACAGTAGGGCAGATTTCACTGATAATGGGTCCATTGAATGACTTAAAAAATAGCACTGTCATATTTGTGGGTTACTAACATTACCCTACATAACTAATGATATACAACACAAACTCCTGGAATACAACTGGAGAGATTATCGAGTCTATTCTACAGTGAACCAAATAAAGATGGGGGAGATTTCTTGTACACGACACCATCGGGCATATCTTAGGATGGACATAGGCACATGGTGGACTTAATATTTATAACAAGCACCACAGTGATGATCGCGACGACGTTCTACCACGCTTTGGGGTCAGGACGTCTGCTGAGGCTTAAAAAGTCTGCGTCGCTGGTTATTGCCCTGTGGATTGCATAGTTACTTGCAAACAGCCTTGCCAAGACTGCTGGCTTTTTCTGGCAGCTATCAGCATAAGGCTTTTTCTGACAGCTATCAGCATAAGGCAAAAACAAACCAAGGCATGTTACTGACCTCTGCGGTATTCCTGACCTGACTTTGACACAGGAAGATCGTTCACTGAAGTAAATGGTTGTCCATGGGGGTTGAGCTTTTAATGCTGTTGACGCGTGCGAAGAAGCATGCTGTGGTTTACATCGTGAAAAGCTTTCTCAAAATCCACGATAAAGACAACAGTCGTCAGCTCTTCCTACAAACTCTGGGCCGCTGGCTTTCATGTAAATGTCCTCTGCGGAAGCCATGCTAGTTACAGTCATGATGCAGGGGGGGCGGTTGGGGGGGGGGGGGGGGGGGGGGGTGTCAACATGTTTCTTGTATGGCCGAGTTGACCGCCTTGAGTTCGCAGACAGTACACATCAGGCCGGCCGGCTGCTGGCAGGGAGGTAATCTTGTCTTTGAAGATTGGTGTGACCATACATCCCTCCACTCTGATGGAACGTCAGTCCCCTGCTGAGGTGACAGGTGGGAAAGATGGGAGTGAGAACACACCAGCAACATGACACAGATCGACTGAAAGCAGTACATCTCATTGTTGGTTCTGCGTGCTATGTGTTGCCATTTCGGCTAGGTGATTTAGTATCGTAAGCAGCATTCGTTTGGGTGTGTGTATTACTTCACCATCGGATGCCACTCGTTCGTCGTTGACTGTTTTAACGTTCTTCGGGGTCTGACCAGCGCGTTGGGCTAAAGCGTAGGTCAGACGTCAGCCAAGTCATAGCCACGAGACCCTCTTCTTAAACTCTCTCCTCTTAGTCATTTATCATGTATCCAACAGCTCTAATTCATGCGCAGTGTGGTCTTAAAACTTAGCGGATGTGGTGTAATGCATATGTACTAGACCGCACGCAGTGAGACCTCTTTGACGAAACTGAAACTGAAACACACACACACACAAACACACACACATATACAGAGGAACGAACAATAACCCACAAATGTTTTTATAAATTACTTCCCTTGCCCGATCAAGCATGGTCAAATATACGGGGAGTCATACACGTCTCTTTGACTGTTGAGAACGAGTCTTAGCAGGACGATCTGCATCGCCACATACTTGGTAAGTTTTTATGGTGTTGTCTGGTTTGTTCTGATAACAGATTCTATCAACAGTATCTTGAAGAGTTTTGTCTGGATATGGTAAGTTAATTGCGTTCGTGGTAAGCTCGACAACTGAACAGAGATGTGGTTTGTTCTGGTAGGGTGACACAGGCGGAAATTGAAACATAAAAGCAAAAGTAGAGTTATGGGACCGCCAAACGAACGGCACAAACAAATGACTAGAGAGTAACGGTCAAAACACATCGTATGCTTTAACTGAGTCCATTCGCTTAGCGGCTCAGTGATCCAACTTTGTTCTTGCGTTTTAAAAAACTTTTTTGGGCCTTGTTCATTAGGGAAACTTAAGAGGTGCAATATCCACGTTTTATCCCCATAAGAAAAAATGGACCAGAAGAAATCCAACAAATAATTCAAGAAGCATCTATCAGCCAACAGATTAATTTTCTTATTGGGGTAAATGTGATTGTGGCAGAAAGAAGTTTGGGCAATGGCCCTGTCTGTCAACTTTGAACAGAATTGCTCACCTGTGAAGAGATGCTGGCACATGTGAGGTTTGTGACAACACTTTTCTGTGCAATGGGAGGGGAAGTGGGTTGATCTGCCTGCCTCGTTCAAAACTACATGCACTATGAAACTGGGGAACCAAAACCTGACCCTGTTCGGCCAAACCCAGATTAATTCCTAATCATACTATTACCAAACCCTAATTCAAACTTAATTTTTAACCCAATAACCCAATCATGTGTATCACTAATTAACCTTGACTCGACATGATTATGCATGAACATGTGCAGTATTTTTACAATAAAGTTATGAATGAAATTTTTGTTGTTGGAGCAGTTGTGTGCATGCCATGCAAAGTGAAAATGCAGGCAAATTTTTCAAATTTGTCTTGATGGTTTTCTGACCATGAAAGTACTGGGCAGTCACATGAAGGCCTGTTTCTGGTCATTTGATCTGTCAAAGTAGGCTGTCCTAAACTTTCAGGTTTAGCATATACAATTATTTGATGTGGGTTTGTGACTTAAATTGTACTTCCCAGTTGTAGTTGAGGGTGAGAGGGCTTAAAGTAAACAGAAGACTGACATTTTTATTTTTACAGTGTGTGTGTGTGTGTAAATATATATATAGCTGTGTGTTCACAGCTATACTGCCCAATGAATTTCAAGAGTCAGCAACTCACTGAGAGATGAGGCACTGTACCAGTGTTTGGGGCTTGTTCTGCAGTTCTGCATTTCTAATGTGAAATTAGGTCCCCATGTGACACAATAATTGTTCATTTCAAATGGGCTTTAATTGTGAACCATGTGTAAATTTATAACAAGTTGCTGATGTTTATAGATGTTAAAAGCAAACAAAATGTGAAAAATGTATATGTGATTGATTTGGTCTCTTGGTGCGCATGTTGTGAAACCATTTGAACCTTTGGAATGGAACAGCAACAGTCTAGCTCTGTCCTGTTCTCAGTCAGTGATGTGATTTGCCAGAGTCAGACAGAGAATATGGCACAGGAAAAAGATGAAAGAAATCAAGAGAGTCTGCAATGATTCTAGTCCACTGAGTCCATGCTGACTGTTCATGGTGAAAACCTTCAAAACAAAATTAGAAATTCAATGTCAGACGCACAGAAAAGCAAGTGCAGTGTTGGACACAAGAAAGTGTTGATGAATTACAGGCTTGTTTTGAATGTACAGATTGGAATTTTTGTTTTTGAATTCTAGTTTTGACATTAACGAAGCCACCGATGTTATTTCCAGCTACATTTTCTTTCTGTGAACACATGATTGTACCTACTAAAACTATCAAAATATTTCCCAACAACAAACCTTGGGTTAAAAAATCTCTGAAAGTAACTCTAAATGAAAAAAAAATAGCTTTTCAATCAGGCAATAAAAGCGATCGTAAGGTTGTACAAAAGAAACTGCAAACAGAGATTGAAGAATCAAAGAGAGCTTACAAGAGAAAAAGTCGAAAACATGTTCCAGAATGGAAATATGCGAGATGCATGGAAAGGAATAAAGGTTTTATCAGGTTCAGGAAAATGTTCAAACCAAAATATTAGTAACAAAAAAAAGCAGCAAAAGAACAGAAGCAATTTGCAGAAAAGCTGAACGATTTTTACTGTAGATTTGATGATAAAGATTTTAGTAAAGAATTAAAGGAAGTGAAGGAAGAACTCCAAAGCAATGTTAAAAAACGATGTTGATGGAAGTGATTCTGTTGTGATTGAGGAAAATGATGTTCAGTTCTTTTTTCAAACGTTTAAATGTGAGAAAGGCAATGGGCCCTGATAATATCTGTGGAAAATTGTTGAAGGTGTGTGCTTCTCAGCTCTCCTATGTTTACAGTCGTTTTGTTTACCTGGTCACTTAGAGAATGTATAATTCCTGTTTTATGGAAAAATGCCACTGTATGTCCTGTTCCCAAAAAAACGCAACCCAAGCTGTTTAAATGATTACCGACCAGTTGCCCTCACATCTGTTGCAATGAAATGTCTTGAAAGAATTGTCCTCTGTTATGTGTTTTAAAAGATACTACACAGTACCAAGACCCGTTTCAGTTCGCATACCAACAGAACAGATCAACAGATGATGCCACACTCACACTTCTCCATCATGCTTTTTCACACGAAAAAAAAAACCTGCCTCCTTTGTACGCATTCTCTTTATTGATTCTCATCAGCATTCAACACCATACAACCACATCTGATGGCAAAGAAACTCATTAACATAAATGTGTGTAACAAGCTCATTCTTTGGGATAATTGATTTTCTTACACAGAGGACACAGTCTGTTCGATATCAAAGTGTTGTGTTTCGTCTTCCAGAGTCATTTCAACTGGCGCACCCCAGGGTACTGTTTTATCACCAGTGCTTTTTACTCTGTACACAAATGATTGTTCAGGAAGTGATTCAACTTTGTACATTAAATATTCAGATGACTCTCAGCACTTGTGGATCTCTCCAACTCTGATTCTGTTACTTCACTTCAAGGGTTCAAAAAGATTGTTGACTGGTGCGATCATAACTATCTTGATCTGAATGTAACAAAAACGAAAGAAATGTTGATTGATTTTAGAAAGAATCCAAAAGCTGTACCACCACTTTTTATCAAAGGTGCTGAAGTAGAACGTGTTGAATCATACAAATATTTAGGAACTTTTATAGATAATAAGCTGAATTTTAAATCCCATGTTGAGTATGTCCACAAAAAATGTCAAACCAGATTATATTGTCTTCGCAAGCTGCGATCATTTCATGTGAACTGACATTCTTCGGACATTTTATTCATGCTTCTTGGAATCTGTTTTAACTTTCTCATTTATGTGTTGGTATGGTGGGTTGACTGTGAAGAGAGTAAATGTGCTTGAGAAAGTGGTGAACGTGGGAGGAAAAATCGTTGGTGAGAGAGAAAAAAAAAAGTCTGAGTGAGCTGTACAGGTGCCGTGTTGTTTGTAAAGCGAAGAAGATTGCGTGTGACCAGACCCACGTTCTTGCAAATCAGTATGACCTTCTTCAGTCAGGACGAAGATATCGATCGGTTAAATGCAGAAGTGTCAGATTTAAACAAAGTTTTATTCCCCTGTCCATTGATTTTATGAACCGAGGAGATGTTTAATTGAAATCCAAATTCCTTTATATGAATGTATGTCATATGTGAGAAAATGGTAATGTGACTAAATTATTGTTTATTTGCTGTGAATGTGTGTGACCACAAATTAATTTCTCAAAGCTCTTTGAAACAACAGTCCACAGATGTGAACAAAAGCTTTGGGATTATCTATTTTATTAAAAAAAAAAGTTTTAAGCAGTATATTGCAGCTACTGTTAAAAAGGCATATAACATAGTAATAATGATTGCACATCTTATTCAGTTCAAAAACAAAGATAACATGACATGACTTTTTAAATCCCTTCTTAGACCAATCTTGGAATATGATAATGTGGTATGGTGCCCTTATATTTGAAAATGTAAATCTTGTTGAAAATGTGTAGATAAGATTCACAAAACAAATCGTCAGCTTTAATGGCTTCTGGCACTTACACAGGAAATTCTGTATGAGGCTTTCTCAATGTTTTCAGGTCTTAAAGTCTGTCATCAGAGCTAACTTAGCATGTTTTATCTCATTGTAGCTGAATTCATGTTGAGACTAACTGTAGAAGAAAAATCCAAGTGTGGTTTGTTTTGATAATACATTGAAAATTGTAACAGATGATTTAATACTATGCCCTGTATAAAATATCTAATTGTAACAATGCCAGAATTCTATGTTCAGTGGTGTAGGCCATTTAGCTTTCCTCTGTGTAAAGCATCTTTAAAAAAAAGTTGTTGTTTGTTGTTTTGGTCCTCATCAGAGAGCTGTGCTGACCAGACCTTAGGAAATCACAATGGGTCGCTCATCCAAAGACAAGAGAGATGTGTATTACCGGCTGGCCAAGGAAGAGGGATGGAGAGCTAGGAGCGCTTTCAAATTGCTGCAGATCAACGACGACTTCAACATTTTTGAAGGTACGTATCTGATATGTGGCTGCTGCTGATCAGCAATGAGTTAAGCATTTTTGAAGTTACATGTCTGATTTGTAACTGTTGCTGATCAGCAATGACTTCAGCATTTTTGAAGTTACATGTCTGATTTGTAACTGTTGCTGATCAGCAATGACTTCAGCATTTTTCAAGGTACAAGCCTGATTTCAGACGAACGCAGATCATCGAAGCCTCCAGCATTTTGTAAGGTACAAGTCTGATGTCAGATGAACGCAGATCATCGAAGCCTCCAACATTTTGTAAAGTACAAGTGTGATGTCAGACAAACGCAGATCATCGAAGCCTCCAGCATTTTTTAAGGTACAAGTGTGATGTCAGAAGAACGCAGATCATCGAAGCCTCCAACATTTTTTAAGGTACAAGTCTGATGTCAAACATCTGCAGATTAGACTCCGGTGTTTTTTTTGAAGGCACATGTCTGATTTCCATTTGCTGCAGATCAACAACAACTCTCAACAATTTTGAAGGTACGCACCAGATTTGTAACTGCCACAGGTCATCAAAGCCTCTAACATTTTTGAGGTACTAGTCTGATTTCAAACTGCTGCAGATCAACAGCAGTGACAATATTTTTGAAGGTACATGTCTGATTACATTTTGAAAGAAAGGAACTTAGGAAGGGAGGGGGTCGCTTGTTGTCTGCAGCCATTACAGTGTTTTACTTACATCATCCATTTTTATTTATTCATTCCATTTGCTTGTACAGTGTTGGTTGTCTTACATCATCCATTCCATTTGCTTGTACAGTGTTGGATATTTATTCATTCCATTTGCTTGTATAGTGTTGTGTTGTTTCTTTATGTGTTGATACATGATTTGCTCATTCCATTTGCTTGTAGGTGGACCTTTGCTTGTACAGTTGGGTGTCAGAATTTGGAAGTGTTGGGGATTGATATGATTGATTCATCAGTGGACCTTTGCTTGTTGGGTGTCAGAAAAAGGGATAGTCAAAAGGGATAGAAGGTTGATATTGCGGGAGCTACAGAGGCGTCATGTTATTGTTTATTATCACAGGCATTGCTGTTGCAATTTTCTTTTTTGAGGGTGACAAAGTTAATGTGGGTTCTCTGTTCTCTGTCCCCTGCATGTACCAGAGGCTGTCCTGTTAATCAGTGGTGTGCATGTGTGCCAATGACTTGTGCCATGTGCAAGCACTTTGAATTGTATTTTTTTTTGCACAGAAGAAAGCGCTATATAGATGCTATCATGATTATTGTTACTTTTATTGTTTATTATTATCATTATTAATATCATTGTATATTTTGTTACTATAATTATTGTTATTATCATGTCGATGGTGATGACAGGCGTGAAGCGGGTGGTGGACCTGTGTGCCGCCCCCAGGCAGTTGGAGTCAGGTGTTGTCCAAGAAGCTCAGGTCAGTGGCTTCCCATAATTCTGTGCCAGATCATGACTCTTGGTCAGGTTTATGAGGGGAAAGGGGGTGGGGTAGCACACAAGGTCAGAGGTAGAGAGTGACTGGGTGTGACAAGTGAAACAAAGATAGGAAAGGGATGGCTGTTCTAACAGGATATAAAGACATTCAGAAAAACAACACAAAATAAAAACTCTTAGAAGTCTCTTCCTCAGGCAAGCATGTGACTGCTTTTTTTTTTTTTTTTTCCAAAAAAAAAGATTTATTATTTTTTCTGTGTGCAGAACTGTTCTTAACCATTGTTGTCTGTTGTAGTAGGTGAGGTTTTTAAGCCTGTAGGGGTGTTGAAAGAACAAAATCGAGCTGCTGAAGAAGCAATATCCCTGCAGTGAATGTCACAGGGCTCTGAGGGGAAGAGAGTTGATGTTAATGCTGTGGTGTGGATTACGTGATGATGAAAATGTCAGGGAAGCAAGTGAGGCAAAGGTTGGGGGGATAGTGACAGAGGCTGATAAGGGAAGAAGAGCGATGTGAAGATGGTGGATGTTAAGAAAGAGGCTGTTAAGGGTGAGAAGAATGAAGTCAAGATGGTGGATGTTCTGACAGAGGCAGTGAAGGAGATCAGAGTGACGTGAAGATTGTGGCTGTGGACCTTCAGGCCATGGCTCCAATTCCTGGAGTGATCCAGCTGCAAGGGGACATCACTAAGGTGAAACCACTTTCTGCTGCATTTTTTTTTTTTATTGTCCCTTTACATGGTCTTGGTATCATTGAGGGTTTATGTCTTATTCTTGTGTCTGTTTATCTTGTGTATAGTTGCCCAGAGTAGTTTATTTGGTATCTTTACATATTATGTAGATTCTTTTTTTTTTTTTTTTTTTTTTTTCTGTCCCAACCTCTGCGCCACCTCAGAGGCGGGTGCACCCACGCCGCTCATTCCGACACCCTGTCCACAGCCACAGCCCGGTCAGCCCCACCGCAGCCCTGGCACCAGCAATCCACAGGGCACAGTCAATGTCAAGTCGTCAAGAGGCAACCCACCGGAGGAGACACTGCACTGCTGCCGAGTCACTTCGGTGGTGTTCAGTGGTGCCTATTCTGATCTAACATACGCAGGACACCACCTACTAAGCTCCCTAATGACGACAATAATTGCTTAGTCGTGGAGCCGCCGTGAGTGAGCTCTCCCTCCGGAGCGCGCCCCACGTCCATCCAGCGACAGCCCCCATGGACTCGCCGATACCAGTGACCCCGACGGAACCAAACCAAGGCCACAGACATGGAGAGGACATCGAAATTGAGGTCACCATGAGAGCAGGGCATGAAAGGCCACAGAATTTGAGACACTTTTTTTATGCTGATCGATGACAATGAGGATGATTAAGATGATGCTACGGATTTCCATTTCGGTCTGAGACTACATGACAGGGTTGTCCTCTACGCTTCCTTTCATAATATATCCGGCGCGTCAACCAGGCCCGAGAGATACAGACACCTGCAGTGTTGGTCAAGAAATTTGAGCAACACACTCAGAAACGCATCCATTAAGTGGATGAAACTCGACTGTGTGGTCCCAGTCATCCCAACTGAGTCTCAGCAACTCAACTGTGGGTAGGAGCCGGTCGGGGCAGAAAAACCCACATGACTTCTGATGGGATTCGAACCCATGACCTCCCAGCCAGGAGTCCGCAACGCTAACCACTTCACTACGGCGGTTGGTTATTATGTAGATTCTATCCAGGGTTACTTCACTTGCTGTCTTTACATCTACGTTTATGACTCTTTTGTTAGGGGACACAGAGTGACAAACAAATTTCGCCATCAATCCTGAACACAGAGCATGCTGACTGCTGTCTGGAAGCAGTGTTTTCTGCATTTTCTGTGTATGTTCCTCGATGCATCTGTAGAAGACATATTTTTCACTAATTCACTTCTCTTTTTCATATTTTGTTGTTAGTTTGCATTATGTCACACCTCCTTCAGTGGGTTCATTTGTGTATTGCCATGTTTTCACTAATACTGTGGTCTGATCCACTTTTCTGACTCTGTTTTAAATTTATTTTTTTTTTTTTGTTGTTTTTTTCTTCTTAATTTTCGAATCGAATAAAAACAGGAAAGTGTGTGTGTGTGTGAGAGAGAGAGAGAGAGAGAGAGAGAGAGAGAGAGAGAGAGTGTGTGTGTGTGTGAGAGAGAGAGAGAGAAGGAGAGTGTGTGTGTGTGTGTGTGTGTGTGTGTGTGTGTGTGTGTGTGTGTGTGTGTGTGTGTGTGTGATTTCATGAAGTTATTGGTCTATTTGGTTTCAGAAATCCCACTGCCCAGGAAATCATTGAGCATTTTGAAGGAGAGCAGGCGGATCTAGTGATTTGTGATGGAGCTCCTGATGGTAAGTAGGAGACAACAATACCTGAAGGACAGGACACAAATCCTGACAGGAGCAAGGAAGAAGTGGACAGAACAAAAAGTGTTGATGAACTTTGTCATCTCTCCATCTCGTTTTTTTTCTGATTGTTATGTACGTGAGCCAGTCAGGGTGTGCTCGTGCTTGTGTGTGTGTGTGTGTGTGTGTGTGTGTGTGTGTGTGTGTGTGTGTGTGTGTGTGGTGTGTGTGTGTGTGTGTGTGTGTGTGTGTGTGTGTGTGTGTGTGTGTGTGTGTGTGTGTGTGTGTGTGTGTGTGTGTGTGTGTGTGTGTGTGTGTGTGTGTGTGTGTGTGTGTGTGTGTGTGAGATGGTATAGAGAAGGTAGTCTGTTACAGATGTATATAAAGGTGTTTGAGTGGCAGTTAGGGGATGCTAGAGAAGTTTTGGTTCGTTTGTTTATATTTGTCTCTAGCTTTATTCTTTCTTTTTTTTCTCTCTCTCTCTCTCTCTCTCTCTCTCTCTCTCTCTCTCTCTCTCTCTCTCTCCTCTCTCTCCCTCCTCTCTTTATCTCTCTCTCTCTCTCTCTCTCTCTCTCTCTCTCTTCCATTTTTTTAAAGTCTCCTCTTGTGGGCACAGGAATTTTTGGGTGTGTATTTTGATTATTATATCTAATTTTTTTTCTTTTTTTTTTTGTCTTGCAATTCAGTGACGGGCCTGCATGACATTGACGAATACATTCAGGCCCAGCTTCTGCTGGCGGTAAGTGGTTGTTCTCACTAGGGCTCCACAGACTCCGTGATGCCTACTGTCGTGAAATAGCTGTAGACTCCATGGTGCTACTGGCATGAAATAGCTGTAGACTCTGTGGTGCCTACTGGCATGAAATAGCTGTAGACTCTGTGGTGCCTACTGTCGTGAAATAGCTGTAGACTCCATGGTGCCTACTGGCATGAAATAGCTGTAGATTCGTGGTGCCTACTGTCGTGAAATAGCTGTAGACTCCATGGTGCCTACTGGCATGAAATAGCTGTAGACTCTGTGGTGCCTACTGTTGTGAAATAGCTGTAGACTCCATGGTGCCTACTGGCTTGAAATAGCTGTAGACTCTGTGGTGCCTACTGTCGTGAAATAGCTGTAGACTCCATGGTGCCTACTGTCATGAAATTGCTGTAGACTCTGTGGTGCCTACTGTCGTGAAATAGCTGTAGACTCCATGGTGCCTACTGTCGTGAAATAGCTGTAGACTCCGTGGTGCCTACTGTCATGAAATAGCTGTAGACTCTGTGATGCCTACTGGCATGAAATAGCTGTAGACTCTGTGGTGCCTACTGTCGTGAAATAGCTATAGACTCCATGGTGCCTACTGTCGTGAAATAGCTGTAGACTCCATGGTGTCTAATGTCATGAAATAGCTGTAGACTCTGTGATGCCTACTGTCATGAAATAACTCTAGACTCTGTGATGCCTACTGTTATGAAATAACTCTAGACTCTGTGATGCCTACTGTCATGATTTGCCATATTTGTGATATAAAGTGTGAATTTTGATGGCTGTTATTGTTGTGGACAGTACTGAAAAGAAAAAACGAACAATTCACCCCGAAAATAAATGGGAGTGTATCTGAAAAAAGTGTTAAAATAAGTCTGCCAAACTACATGAACAATCAAATCACAAGATGAAACACGACACGTTTCGACCTCTTAGGTCTTTTTCAGGCAAAATAAACAACACACTCAGGACAACAGAAACGAAGAACGAGCAGGCACTTATCTTTGTCAAATTCCATGCAAAATGGGTGTTGAATAATGAATGTCAAATTCGGCGCAAGATGGGCGTTGAAGAAGCACCAGTCTTGACAAAGACAAGTGATTGCTCGCTCATTCTTCGTTTTTGTTGTCCTGAGTATTGTTTTTCTCTACCTGAAGAAGATCTAAGAGAGTTGAATCATGTGTTTCGTCTTGTGATTCATTTGTTCACGTAATTTGGGGGAGCTATGTCAACACTTTTTTTTTTTTTTTAGATTCATGTAGATTTCTACCCGCAGTGGCCTCATTGTGCAGCTGCCTGATAGCGGTTATTGTGTTCTTATCAAGTGACCTTACTCTGTGTCCTATGGTCTGTTCTTTTCCTCCAGGCCTTGAACATCACAACCCATGTGCTGAAGCAGGGGGGAACCTTTGTGGCCAAGGTAAGGAGTGACTTGAGGTTGTCTGGACTGTCATGTCGTATGGGGTGTGTGGAAGGAAGAGGAGTAGGGAGGGAGGGGTAAGGGAAGCGTATGGATGGGGTGGAGTGGGGAATCCACACGACGGCCATGACTGTTCATGACAGTATGTCAGTGGGCAATGATTTTGTTGGTGTCCCTCTCTTCTTCATAGTTTCTGTACATGTTGGGAATTTGGCAATTCACTGTCCCACAGACTTGGATCAGCTATCGATGACACATCCAGTTTCCCATCAAACCTGTCAGACCTGAACCAACTACCAATGACAGCCAGTATATCACCAAACTTGTCAGACCTGAACCAACTACCAATTAACACATCTGGTTCCCTATCAAACCTGTGAGACCTGAACCAACTACCAATGACGCATCCAGTTTAGCATCAAACTTGTCAGACGTGGACCAAGAACACATCCACTATCCCACCAAACCTGTGAGACCAACTACCAAGGGCACAAACAGTAGCTTGAACAAGTCCACTAGAGTTACCTATGCAAGGTTGCACATCAGGCATGTCCGGCTACAGTTTTTGGAAAAGCGTGGTCTTACTAACATTGAAGGTCACCTTCAAATAATAATGATTATGATAATGAATAGTATATTGTGCAGCCCAGTTCTACTCCTCATTGTGTTTCATACACTATTTAGACCTTCACTCATTCACATTTAACACTTATCTTACTACAAAACACACTGTGTGCACACAATATCGGAAAAGTTTTTTTTTTCAAAATGCTTAGCTGAAAAGATCAGTTTTTAGATGTGCTTTGAAAACAGAAAAGGTGACTGGTTTTGGAAAAGTGTGAGGCATTGAGTTCTAAATAACTGGAGCGACAAAGCTGAAGGAACGTTCACCAAACAATTTTAGATTTTGTCTTGGTATCTTCAGGAGGTTCTGACTGGAAGAAGAGCAGAGAGTATATGATTGGTATATGTATAGCATGGAGGACAGGTATGATAGAAGAGAACCATCAAATAACGGAAGGCAGAAGTGATTGGTTTGTGCTGATAATGGAATTTAATAAGCAGCCAGTGAAGTTCGCTTAGCTGGGATGTAATGTGATCTTGTTTTTTTTTTTTTTTTAAAGGATGAGATGTGCTGCGTTGTTTTGAATTTGCTGGAGCCAGGAAATTTGTTCTGCCGACAAGCTGTACAGAACTTAATTAAAATAATCAAGCCAAGTCAAGAGTCAATCAAGAGTTGCCTGGAATGGGCAGGATGTCATGGGCATGGAGGGCATGAAGATCCCAGTGATTCTCCCATGCAGAAGCATCTGAAGCATCGGCAACTTGGCTAGGGCAGGCTTTGCATGAGGTACATGGAGACACTGAATGCTCACCTGAACAGGTGCAGCATGGACACAGGGTGTCAGAGAACGTAGTGTCCTCGCAGACCCACGGAGAGAAGCCAGTGACATTAGGGCACAACGATACTTCCATGGGTGAAAGGCATGGCTGCCATTGAGCCAAAAAGCAACAGGAGGAAGCAGGGTCAATACCATGGCTTTGTGTCCCAGAAAATTCAATCCCTCGTGGGTGTAGTGTCACTGTGTGTCCTTGTTATTGCCTTAGTGCAGTGGCTCAAAAAGTCGTCCATGGAGTGATGAAACTGAGGAGGATGTGCCAGAAGAGGAAAGGGGAGAACTACGTATTTACACACAGAATAATGCGGTAGCATGGGAAGGGAGGAGAGAACAATATATTTTCACACAGAATGATGAAGTTGTCTCTGCATGTGCAGATTTTCCGTGGGAAAGACGTGACCTTGCTGTATTCGCAGCTCAAAGTCTTCTTCCCCACCGTCACCGTGCACAAACCTCGCAGCAGCAGAAATTCCAGCATCGAGGCTTTCGTTGTGTGTCAGGGCTACAGTCCCCCCGAAAGGCTATGTGCCCAACATGTCCAACCCTCTGCTTGACCATCACTATGGTCAGTGACACTGTCTCTGCCTGTCTGTCTGTCTGTCTGTCTTTTGGCTATGCTAAGTTTGAAATCAAAGATTGCTGCAATGTTATCCATGCCGTCAACAGGGTTGTCAAATTTTTCTTATCTTTAACCTGAAGAATTAAGGCATGTAGCATTTCCTTTTTTTTTTTCCCCTTTAAACCTAAAGAGTTGAGGTAGAGACTATTTTTATCATGTATAGTTAACCTGAAGAACCCAGACACAGACGTTTGCGTCATGTGGTGACAGATGTGGACTTCAACAGTCTGGAGGGTCCCAACAGGGTCATTGTCCCTTTCCTGGCCTGTGGCGACCTGAGTGGCTTTGATTCTGACAAGACTTACCCCTGCAGGTAATCCTCCACCACATTTTTGATGTTAAGTTTGTGTGCTGTCTTCACTAAGAATACTATAAACTAGCCTCCTACAGGTAAACTTCTACCACACTTCTTATGTTAAGTTTGTGTTGTCTTCTTTATGAATCCTGTAAACCATCACTCTCCAAGTAAAATCTCGCCACACTTTTATGTTTTTTGCTTTTTTTTGACTGGACTAAGAATACTGTAAACCATCCTTCTACAGGTAAACTTCCCATCATACTTTTACGTTAAGTTTGTGTTGTCTTCATTATGAACCCTGTAAATAAATCTTCTACAGATAGACTTCCACCACACTTCTTCGTTATGAATCCTGTAAACCATCCCTCTGCAAGTAAACTATCACCACACTTCTTTTGTCAAGTTTGCTCTATCTTTTGTCATGAATACTGTAAACCTTCTCCTGTACAGGTAACTTCCATAACACTTCTTTTATCAAATTTGTGCTGTCTTCATTATGAATGATTATAAATCAGTCCTTAATGGGTGAGCTTCCCCTACGTTTCTGTCAAATTTGTGTTGTCTTCATTATTGATACTGCAAACCTACCATATTTGATGTTCTACCACCGAGAGTCACCCACAGAGAGATCTGTTGTCAGGATGAAGGTACACAGTGCATCGCATGAGTCACTATAGGATCATTCCAGATTACAATACAGTGCAATAGAGACAATAAGATCATTCCAGATTACAATACAGTGCAGTAGTGACGAGAAGATCATTCCAGATTATAATACAGTGCAATAGTGATGATAGGACCAGTGCAGTTTTTTAATACAGTGCAATAGTGATGATAGAACCAGTGCAGATTACAATACAGTGCAATAGTGATGATAGGACCGTTGCAGATTACAATACAGTGCAATAGTGATGATAGGACCGTTGCAGATTACAATACAGTGCAATAGTGATGATAGAACCAGTGCAGATTACAATACAGTGCAATAGTGATGATAGGACCAGTGCAGATTTTTTTAATACAGTGTATAAAGACAACAGGACCAGTGCAGATTATAGACTACAAACACAGTGCAGCATTAAGACAACAGGATGAATGCAGATTACAAAACAGTGCAATAGTGACCATAGGTCCAGAGCAGATTACAATACAGTGCAATAGTGATGATAGGACCAGTACAGATTACAGCACAATGCAACATTGACGATAGGACCAGTGAGACTACAACAGTGCAATATTACAACACAGTGCAACATTGATGATAGGACCAGTGCAGATTACAGTACAGTGCAACAGTGAGGATAGGACCAGTGCAGACTACAACACAGTGCAACATTGAGGATAGGACCAGTGCAGATTACTGTACAATGCAACAGTGACAATGAAACTAGTGGAGATATGAAACAGTGCAAGAATGATGATAGGACCGTTGCCAATAGGAGCGTTTCTGATGATTTCTGCCTGTTGGACAAAGCGCAGACAGCATGTTATTACTGGGTTTGTTGATGCTGCAGCTGGAAGAAGGAGCCGAGTACAGTTACCACGCCCCCACCCAGTCCCCCATCAACCCCCCCTACAAGGAGGCCTGCTACCTGCGGAAGAACGACCTGCTGGCCAAGCCCTCGGCCACTCCTGCAGGCGCCATGTGGCGGGGGTCTGCAGACAGCACAGCGCCAGGCACCAACCCATCACAGAGCTTGCCCTCTGCAGGGCCTGTGCCTGACGCAACACCTGAGACAGTGCCCTCCGTGGCCTCCTCACACTGATTCTCTGAGGTCCAGATTAAGCAAAAAGAAAAAAAAGATAATTGTGATGGTAACTCGATTGAAAAAAAATAGGCGTGTGGGTGTCTCCAACTGTGGGTTTTTTTTTGTTTTTTTTTTACCTTTTGTGAAGGCTGATAAGCGTAATAGCTAACAGTCCATGATGCGCAGTGTATAGTTTCATGTCTGGACCTTTTATGGTTTGTCAGACTTATCCAGCTTGAATTAAAACATTGGGCGGCAGCAGTCTGATCTAGTTTTACAGCAGCAGAAAGCGAGATGTTTTGCTAGTTCAACAAGGGGAAAACTACCAAAGGAAAACTACTGGAGAGATAGCATGAAAATTACCTCCCCTACTGGGTTTACTGACCGATATGAAGAACAGACAGAAAAGAATTTCTCTGTTATCCTGATGTTTGTTGCGTTTGACCCCATTTACCATTGAGGAAAGAGAGAAGGAAACAGCTGAAAAAAGGATTGGTCAGGTTACTTTGACGTTTTGTGTGCCTAAGTAGGTAATGTCTTTTCATCTTTTATTTCTTTCATTTGGTATGTGGACATCTGTTGTTTAATTCACTGAAACACTTTCAGTGATGTATCATCTAGGGTCAGGGGTCAAAGGCAAATCAATCCTGAATCTTGAAACTTAGCCTGAAGTCTGAAGTTTGCAGGTGTTCACAACTCTTGTGCGAATGACTTTCTAGATACTTGTGTTAAATCTGCAAAGAGTAAAAGATGTAGAATGAAAAGAATCGGCTTCAAACCATGGTCATTCTATATATGTGCGTGTGTGTGGTGAGTGTATGTATGTGTGTGTGGTGTGTAGTGTGTGAGTGTGTGTGTGTGTGTGTGTGTGTGTGTGTGTGTGTGTGTGTGTGTGTGTGTGTGTGTGTGATTCTACATGTGCGTGTGTGTGGTGAGTGTGTGTGTGTGTGTGCGCGCGCGCGCATGTGTGTAAAGTGACTTGATGTCAATTAAGGTGCATGGTTGTATGGTTGTCTGCTTTTTCTGCATGTGTTCTTGGTGTGTGCATGTCCTAGTGTGAGCATTTTACACTTTGTGTGTGTGTGTGTGTGTGTGTGTGTGTGTGTGTGTGTGTGTGTGTGTGCATGCGAGTGTGTGTGTCGGCGAATGCACATTGTGTGTTTCTGTGAGTCATAACACAAAAAATAATGATAAAGCTGTGAAGAAAGTGTGACTAATAAAACTGAGCACAAAAGTAGCTATGTCTTTGTTTTGTGTGTGTGTCTTCTGGTTTTTGACTTGCCAAACCAGATTCTTTTGTTGTGTCTTTCCTTTTCTCTGTATCACACACATGCACACACTTGTACACACATCAGTACCATTCCAGCTCTGTCATGCATGACAAATTTTCCCCCCAAATTCCTCAATACAATCATGATTTTACACTTTCCCAAGAACATACTGTCCAGTGTGTTCCTCTCCAATGTACGGCCATCATGACCAGAGATGTTGTGGAGAGAAATGAACAACTTGCGCAACGCATTGGCGAAAAAAGGAGGACAAATCTGTTATGTCCTTTTGAGCAAGCACAGGTGTGCACATGCTAACTTTGTCATACGGATTTTCTCAACCGCTGGAACACATGCATGCTTGCCCACCACACACACACACACACACACACACACACACACACACACACACACACACACACACACACACACATGTATGTATGCGTGTGTGTATATTCAAATACATAGTTCCTTGGGAGAGGGGAAGGGGAGAGGGAGCAAACACCCATGAAAAAAAAAACTCCTCTGGATTGTGTTCACCACAAGAGCATGAGCTGCTCATCGCCTTAATTCAGGTCTCTGTCATGAACCAGGAATAGAGCTGCGCTGAAGAACAAGTCGCATCCTTTCTCTTTTCAGTCCACTGTGGTAAAGTCAGTGGCTATGGAAAGATCTTCCTGTCTGGATTCAGACTTTGGGTGTAAGAATGAAGAAATAAGAAACAGAGAGTGAAATGTAGAGAGGGAAACATGAGAAAAAGAAAATATAAGTTTAGTGTGTATATGCTCACAAGATTGCACTCGCATACAAACATGCATACACTTTATACATTCCAACAGTTCCACGTAGGCACGCGTGCACACACACACACACACACACACACACACACACACAACACACACACACATACCAGCTCACACATTCTTATGGGTCATAGTCGATGATGACTAAGGGCGTCACGTTGACGAGGACTGAGTGTGGTGTGCCGATTGGCACCGATCAGTCTGAGGTGGGCATGGAGGACTCTGCCACTTGTCTGGCACAAGTGTGGTCTGCAGACACTGAAAACATGGGGGAGTTGGTCCTGGACTTGTGAAACTCGAGTTCCGTGCAAGCATGCCATTATGGAAGCAGCCAACTATGATGAATTTTATCTCGGTGGCATGTTTTGCAGAGATCCTAGACCACAGCCCCTCACAACGGACTGTGTTGAAGGTTGTTGTCAGGTTTCCACCAGTGATGTGTAGAAATCCATGTTCTGATCTTTCCGTTTCTTCTGGAGCTGGCATGCAGCAAACACGATGCCAGTTGCTTCACGGCCCTTCTGAAGCTACACTGACTCCCTGGCAGGGGTCCGTCGTCCATGTCCTGAATCAGGCGGTTGATGGAGACTTTAGCGAGAATCTTGCTGGTGATGACAAAGTGAACATACTGCTCGGTAGTTATAGCAAGAGTGCCTGTTTCCCTTTCTCTTCTGGAGATGGGCGATTGAACTCCCAAGAAATAACTACCTGTTGCCCCATGATCTGACTTGACTCGTTTGGCCCCTTTACAAGGATTGGTCCCTTGGCTTTCAGCTGGGGTGGAGTCAGAGACCGATGCCTTGCCGTTGAAAATGGCTCTATGATTCTTTGAACAAGGTATACAAATTTCAAGACGATGCCATGAAGAATGAGCAATTACTTATCTCCTCAAACAGGGCGCAAAAACGGATGTGAAACGACTAAGAAAGATAAAGGATTGTTTGTTCTCCGTTTTCATTGTCTCGAATGTGG
>JADBJO010002632.1:137500-142500 GCA_016801955.1 Conus betulinus
TCGACGCGCTCGGCGGAAAAAGCTATTTTCAGAACAAAAAGCTGTCTGCTACGCGAGCTCACTTCCGGTCCAAGCAAAAACATTCCAAACTTCGAAATAGCGACATTGGAACCTGTGTCGCGGGTGCAACTCACTCAGGTAAGTCAGCGGTGTTGGACCGAAACTCCGCAGTTTGATAATAACTTTAAACACTGCTTAGGGATATTTTTCAAACGTAAAACAAAATAGACTGCCTTTGACACAAGAGCCACAGTCTGTCGAATTTAGAGCCATGCAGGTACTCATCCATCCATGAACACTAAATCGCTGTCTGGAGATCTTGAAAACTAGTCTGTCAGGTCACCCGCGGACCACTTTCGAGAGAGCGTAGGAGGAGACAACACGACTGTAAAGCCGACGGACACATGTTGTCCGATTATTCTTCCAGTTGCAGAGATTTATTGAAGAGCTGGATTTTATATCAGTTCATTTTTTTTTAACTACTACGTTGTTGGTCGACTGACGTTGACATCCAGACTGGGTCGGGGCGCTAAACAAACGACTGAGCGAAGTCACTAACGACGCGCACGGTGAAATATTTATTTTTAGATTGTCTTGTCAACGAAATTCTTACTCAGAAACCGCCGGTGGTGTCTGTGTGCGCGTCAGTGTGATCTATGTAGTGTGAGTAAGCGGCATTAACAGGGAGCCGAAAGGGGTCTTTGAATTCGAGGTAAACATGTACTTGTGTAACCGTTGGCATTACAACTGTACTATTAGAAACGCGCACTCACTGTGAGTTTTCTCTCTCTCTCTCTCTCTCTCTCTCTCTCTCTCTCTCTCTCTCTCTCTGTGCCACTCTTTTCACATACTGTCTGTCATGAATTGCAAATACAGTGAGTCTTATAGACATTTAATGAAACATAATGAAACAGAACCGTTTCTGATTTTTAGCGCAAAAGAATGCAACCTATGAACCTGCAAGATATCTAGATTGGCCATACCTTTAGGGTACGCTGGGTCCATAGTACTTTATAGCAACTGGTAACAAAAATTTACATATGTGAGGGAGAGATTGTGTTGGACCTTTTTTTTTTAAATTAATTTGTGAAGATGTCAGATATTGGAAATTCTTTTTAGAAAAAAAAAAAACCATGGTCAGTGAAGTGTTGCAGTTCACATAAAATGTTGAGATCATCTGACTGTGCTGCCTCTAATGTGAATAAAAATTCTATTACTGATTTTTTTTCTTACCATAATGTATGCCACACTATTGTATGAACAAACAAGTGTGTACCGTTTTTTTTTTTTTTTTTTTTTTTTTTTTTTTTTTTTTTGCCTTTCAAAAGCTAGTAATTACAAGATACAGAACTGAACAAAAATAATACAAAATTTACATTAGGAATAGTCTGTTCAAATTTTAAACAGAATAGCATAATTAAACCTTTGCTTTGCAAGTATCAGTAGATTTTCTTGTTATTTCAAAATGCAGTGGGTAAATAGTCGAATTCTCTGCTGTATCACTCATTTAGTTTTTAAAGTACCCCCTTATGCATTTGTATCTGACTTCATTCTTTCATCATTTATTGATTGTTTTTGTCATTTCATAGTTGTATATTTATCACACTTTCATAATTTGTTTAGTTTTGTTTGATCGTTTGAGAGAATATATTCATTATATTGAAATTCATAGGAATTGGAAAAAAAAGTTTTTTTTTTTTTTTTTTTTTTTTTTTTTTTTACCAACCAATAAATAGTACGGTTTTTATTCTTTAGCATTGAATAACTAGACGTTTCATGAAGGATACTTGTATGCACAAGAACAGATGTTCTGCAGAAAATTTTCACTACTGGCACAGTTGTTTATAAACTGAAAAAAAAAAAGAAGGAAAAAGCCTTACAACGACAATGACAATCAAAGATGTTCATCCTGTCTGCAGTGCTGCTTGATTTCTTTCTTCATACCTTGTGAATTGTGTGCCATTGAGAAGGCCTGTTTTTTATGTTTTGATGTGCAAATGAAACAGAATCAACAGACCTGCTGAGACCCACTGTTACTGTATGTAGAGCACACATTGACACACACATGCATACACACACACACACACACACACACACACACACACACACACACACACACACACACACCCTATACATACACACACACACACACCCACACACACACACACACACACACACACACACACACACACTTATCACACACACACTTATCACACACACACACACACACTTTTGCACACACACACACACACACACACACACACACACACACACACACACACACACACACACACACACACAGCATAACACATCCTTAAAAATTACCGGACGTATTTTGCATATACATCTTTGCAACAGTGCAATTTGTGTTAATTTGTGTTTTTAAGCAGACAATGTGAAATGGGCAGTTGGTATCAAGGTTTTGTTGTACATATGTGTTATTTGTTTTTTGTTTGTTTGTTTGTTTTTCAGTCATGTTGCAGTGTATTTATGGGCAAGTGCCTCAGATGTGCAGTGCAACTTAACTGGACAGCAGACTTTCATGTTTCAGTGCAGATCTATTAAGTGTTTCACATCATGTAGTTTGAGTCTAGTTTGGCAGGCCGTTGATTTATTTCACCTAATATGTGTTTCATTGAATAGAGCTAAAGGCTCATGATACTAACAACACTGCAGCATCAGAATTATGCCATAATTGCATGCAATGGTTTGTGAGCGGTTCAGGTCAGGGTAAAGTTGTTGATCTGAGATAGTAATGATAACTTTCCACTATCACAATAAACATTCTAATGATTGTGCATGAGTGATCTGGTACTGATGATAGTCCCCCACCTTGTTTCTTCCCCATTCCACCTTCCCTCCCAGGAACCCTCCTTCCTCTTTCCTCTCATCTGCAGAATGAACGGTACAGAGACTGCTGTCCAACTTTTGGGAGCATTACAGATCTTTATTCACCTTCCCCCTGCCCCCAACCCCCCCACCCCTTCATCACAGTGTTCTTTGCTGTGACTGCCTACAGTGTTGTGTCGCAGGCTACTTGGACCTCCCTGTCCTGATACCAGCCCAGCCTCTGAATGTCGTGGACTGGCAGCCACCACGTGCCAGGGGGGCCGCATGGCTCACAGAGACTTTCAGCCTCGCCGCGGGCCACAGGTCGTCCCACCGGGTCACTATCCAGCCGTTCTGCGGGGCCAGACGATGGACATGCACGGGAGTCACTCGCCGCTTCAGGGGAGCTATTCACAACACAACGGAAGTTATCCACAGCTGTACGGAAGTCAGGGAAGTCTGATGAAACGGAGGACTGGCACAGCCTGGCGGAGGCCATTCGCAGACAAGTGTTAGCCGCCCACAGATGGTTGTAGGTCATCCGCAGACAAATGGGGGTCACCCCCAGATGAACGGGGGGTCATCCGCAGATGAAACGGGGGTCATCCTCAGGAGTCGGATCACAACAGGGCAGTGAGGGAAGCTTTCCGCAAGGAAAGGAAGATTGAGTCCTACTTGGCCGACGACCTGAATTTTCCCACCTTTGCCAAGAAGTTGAAGGCCGTGGGTCTGCAGCAGCTGCGAGACATCCCAGCCGATGGGTAAGAGCTGGCATGACTGGTGATGTTTTGTTCGTGTTGGTCAACCTCTGTCTCTGTCTTGGCTTTTCTTTTACGTTCTCCATGAAAGTTTCTGTCAGTCTGTGTCTAGATGCATATCTCTGTCTGTCTGTCTGTCTGTGTGATTCTCTTTTGTTTGCCTGTAGCATGTCTATGTGTAGGTGTATCTCTCTCTCTCTCTTTCTGTCTGTCTGTCTGTCTGCCTCTCTCTTTGTATCTCGCATTGTTGTCTGTCTCTCTCTGTGTCTCTGTATCTGTCTGTCTGTCTGTCTCTTTCTCTGCGTCTTCAAACGTGATGTAGAACCTACTCCATTGTTGTGTGTATGCCTGTGTTAGTGCATAGAATTAATTCAATTTTAGCTCCATCACTTCGCACTCTCCCTGTCTTGCACTGTCTGTCTGTCTGGCTCTCTCACATGCATATGTGTGCACATGAGTAGTTCTCAGTGCAGAAGATATGCACTTTTAGTTTCAACTTCTCTCACTCCCATGCTCAAGACATGCTCATGTCAGTCGTGTCTCTGTCTGTCTGTCTGTCTGTCTGTCTGTCTCCCTTGCATGTGTGTGTCTACAGGTGCACTCTTCATGTTTGTATGGTAGTGCATGGAATTTGTTGTCTTTCACTAGTTTCAAATTCATCCCTCTCATTCCTTCTCTCACACACTCAGTCTCATTGCCTGTCTGTCTGTGTCGATGTGTGTGTCCCAAGTTTATTCTATGTCAGTCTTTGTATGCATGTGTTAACTTAATGCATGGAATTTGTTCACATTCAGATTTATCTCTCCCCCCCCCCCCCCCCCCTCCTCTCTTATCCCAGTTCTCCCTCTCTCATTCACACCTGCACTGGCATGCATGTGTTCTGTCTCTGTACACGTATGTGTTAGTGCATGAATTTGCGTTACAATCCATTTCATCTCCTCCCACCCACCCTCTCTTTCTGTCTTTCTCTCTTGCTTGCACATGCGCATGCACATGTAATGATGTGTGCACATGCCCTGCGTCTGTTCGTGCATCTGTGTCTGTTAGTGCGTGGAATTTGGTGACATAGGGTTCCACCATCTTGTGTAAAAGTTCTGTGAATCTAGAGATGTAGCAGGACTAGTTTTGTGTCTGGCCAACATTACACTGTCAGTGAGAGTTTAGTTTAACAGATTGGCTGGCTAGGTGATGATTAACAGATTCTGTCCTGTTGGTCTGTCATTCATCACTTTTTCACTTTGTTTTGTTTGTTACTTGTTTGTTCATGTTAATCTGTTCTTCTTTGCAGTCAGTCAGCATCTCTATATTTTTGTTAAGATGAGCAAAATTGAATCACAACCATTTTTTTTTTTTTTTTTTTTACCCAGCTTTGCCCTGTCAGTAACTGCCCTTACTACACCCCTTCCACGCTTT
>JADBJO010002632.1:147500-175000 GCA_016801955.1 Conus betulinus
TGTGTGTGTGTGTGTGTGTGTGTGTGTGTGTGTGTGTATGCACACATGCTGCCATGTGAGTTGTGAGACTGTGTGTGTGGGATCGTTTATGTGTGTGTGTGTGTGTGTGTGTGTGTGTGTGTGTGTGTGTGTGTGTGTGTGTGTGTGTGAATATGCCCTCTTGTTTATAGGTGCATGGTACTTGTTGAAATAGTTTCTCATCTTTTTGGTTTCATTTATGTTTTCTTTTATCTTTTCTGTATTTGTAAGTGCTTAGGGCTTATCTAAGATTACACACCATAAATAATCATTCATTCATTCATCATTCATTGTTGTAGTAAAACGTAATTGTTAGTGGGAGTGATATGGATGGATGTTGTAGTAGTGACAGTTAGTGGGAATGATAATGGATGTTGTAGTAGTGACAGTTAGTGGGAATGGTAATGGATGTTGTAGTAGTGACAGTTGATGGGAATGATAATGGATGTGTGTAGTAGTGACAGTTGATGGGAATGATAATGGATGTTGTAGTAGTGACAGTTGATGGGAATGATAATGGATGTTGTAGTACAAGTGACAGTTGATGGGAATGATAATGGATGTTGTAATAGTGACAGTTGATGGGAATGATAATGGATGTTGTAGTAGTGACAGTTGATGGGGAATGATAATGGATGTTGTAGTAGTGACAGTTGATGGGAATGATAATGGATGTTGTAGTAGTGACAGTTGATGGGAATAACATGGATGTTGTAGTAGTGAGGGTTGGTGGGAATGATAACAAATGTAGTAGTGACAGTTGATGGGAATGATAATGGATGTTGTAATAGTGACAGTTGGTGGGAATAACATGGATGTTGTAGTAGTGAGGGTTGGTGGGAATGATAACAAATGTAGTAGTGACAGTTGATGGGAATGATAATGGATGTTGTAGTAGTGACAGTTGGTGGGAATAACATGGATGTTGTAGTAGTGAGGGTGGTAGGAATAATAACGAATGTTGTAGTAGTGAGGGGTGGGTGGGAATAATAATGAATGTTATACTCATGACAGTTTGTGGGAATAAAAAAACAGATGTTCATAGTAGTGACAGTGGGAATAATTAATGGATGTTGTAGTACTTAGTCAGTAGTAGTTACACCAATGGGATGATGCACAGGGTAATGTCTCTTTTCTGATCGACATCAACTCTGGCATTGTTTGGTATTGTCAGGATTTCTTTGTATCTCACCACCTTTTTTTTTTTTTCTTTTCTTTTTCTTTTCGCTCATAGCATTGATGTTGTTTGCAGTAGCCTGCTACAGACGTAGGAAGTGTGCCATGAGTGAGAATTCTAGTGACTGGATGACATGTACCTGCTGAATTTAGACAATGCGTGGGCGTCCCGAGGATGATCACCAGACCTGGCCGCAGCGCGTTATTGAGGATCCCTGCTCCGGGAGCTGGTTGGAATGTTTCCTGTTCACCGGCTGTGCGGGGTGACGTGCCTGTTTTGAACCAGCAGGGGGAAAAGGATTGAGGTGGACTGCAGGGCGGTGACTGGGATAGATCAAGGCGGCGTTCAAAAGAAAGGCCGGGGATAAGCTTGCTGTGAAGAAAGGAGGTGAATGGGAAGGATTCCGTCCCCTTGAACCAAACCGGTTTGTGTAGAACTGAAGAAATGAAAGAAACCTGTATCTTGTGGTCTGTAGAGGAGTGGGGGCTGGGGGTGGAGGGAGGCGGGGGGGAAGGATGGTGATATGATGTTGGTGTATTGGTGTATGTAATTCACAGGTTTCGACCATGTATGTGTTGGCTGGCTGGGGGGATTGGGGGGGGGGGGGGGGGGGGGGGCTGGGGGAGCTGTGCTGGTGAAGAGGAGTAGAGAGTGGTTGTGAACAGACACGGCAAGCTGACCGCCCTTTCATTCTTATGTTCATGTTGTTCATGGCCCGGCCCACCCCACCCAGCGGCTGTGGCATCATCCCTGTCGGTTCCATTCCCGTTGATTGAAATAACAAACAACAAGAAACACCCTGAAATGGGTCTTGTTTTCTGCAAAGCCTTAGATCTAATAAAAAAATGTTTCTCAGTTTAGAACCCCCCCCCCAAAACTGTATGAGGGGCAGTTCTTCATTGTCAGCTTGTTATAAAAAAAAAAAAGTTCCCACGAAACAAACATGGCCAGTGTATTGCTCATGTCAGTTTGTTATGGAATGAACCTTGTAAACAAGCGTGGCAGTCTTATTGGCTCTGTCTGTCTGTTATGAAATGACCCAGTGAACAAACCTGGCAAGGTCACTGCCCATGATGTCAACAGGTTATAGAACAAACCCAGCGACAAACATGTCAAGCTGTCTGACTGTGTGGACAGTTAATAGATTGAACATGGTAAAACAAACACAGTAAGGTGAGTGCCAAAATCTTATTGTAGAATGAACACAGTGAACAAACATGGTAAGCTGAGTTCCAAATTCTTATTGCGGAATGAACACATTAAACAGACATAGTAAGGTGAGTGCCAAAATCTAATTGTAGAATGAACACAGTAAAACAAACATGATAAGGTGAGTGCCAAAATCTAATTGTAGAATGAACACAGTAAACAGACATAGTAAGGTGAGTGCCAAAATCAAATTGTAGAATGAACACAGTAAACAGACATAGTAAGGTGAGGGTCAAAATCTTATTGCAGAATGAAACAGTAAAAAAACATAGTAAGGTGAGTGCCAAAATCTGATTGTAGAATGAACACAGTAAACAGACGGATTGTCCATGTTATTCTAGAGTGTCACAGTGAAGGCTGGTACAAGACGTCCACAGTTTAGTGACTTTGGTCGACCAGCCCTTTTCTTCCCTGCCCTGACCTCTGGCTTTATGTTTCCTTTATGTCTTGTTTAGCGAGCACCGGCGTCTACGCTCGCCCTCTGTCTGATCTTGCCGGCACGATGACATCCCATTGGTGCCGAGGGTCACACAGTTCGGGCAGCAAGTCACCCGTAATGAAAAGCAATGGGTTTGCGGTTGGGTTACCGCCTAAGCCTGTCCACACTGTAAAATTTTTTTTTTGAGTCAGGCCGGGGAGGGAGGGGATGGTGGTGCATGTCTGTTTGTGGTCTGGGACCAGGGGGTGGTTGGGTACTTTGTGCGATGTGGGGATGGGACACTGGGATGGGAAAAGAGGGATTGGTGTTTTGTCTTAATAAGGATTGAATGTGTGTGTGTGTGTGTGTGTGTGTGTGTGTGTGTGTGTGTGTGTGTGTGTGTGTGTGTGTTTGGGTGTTAGTTAGTTCTTTAGTTTAACGTCTATTCACTATAAGTGTTATTAGACGGGGAAAAAAAAAAAAAAAGAAAAAAGTGTGTGTGTGTGTGTGTGAGAGAGAGAGAGAGAGAGAGAGAGAGAGAGAGAGAGAGAGAGAGAGCGTGCGTATGAGTGTGTATGCGTGTGTGTGCCTGTGCCTCTGTGTGTGAGAGAGAGAGAGAGGACTATGTTAGGGACAAGAGGGGAAGGTTGGGATGGGTGGTAAGATAGGTAGATATTTACTTATCCTGGTCATTTTTTTTTTTAGCATTTAGTGTATGTTGATTGGGGGAATTAAAGTATATCAAATGAAACAAGTTTAGTAGGACTGGAGCATAATGCAGGGGGGAGGGGTGGGGGAGGAGAAGGTTTGCGGGTGGGAATGGGGGGCATCAGGGTGGAAGGAGGACGGAATAGAGGAAGGGAGTAGGAGGGGGTGGGGGTGGGGGGGATAATCATATATCATATAATCGTAACGCTTTTATATCAATGTTCTACAACACAACAATTTTAGTTTGAAGTACATCAGAGATAGATACCAAGTGGAACCGGAATTAAAATTTTCAGAGAACACGCAAAGTAATGAGTGATTATTTAAAATATTTCAGTGGATAATGGTGCACTGGCTGACAACTGATCTGCTAACTTTATCTTAGGAACAAGGTGCCTAACTCTGGGCTGTGGCAGTGAAGAAGTAAGTGGTTTACAGTAATTTGTTTGCCACATATGCAGTGTATATTTTTAGAATACTTTGTTCTAAAAGCATTTAATCGGAACCTATACATCAAAACTAGTAACATGTCTGGAATGCATTACAGATAAATTGTTTAAAAAGGATTTCGGATTCGCTGCATTCTTTACTTGTACACAGTGCTGGTAATACTGACTATTTGTTTTTTTGTGCAGTTCAGCAACCTGATTTTGAGACACTTTTTCTATGCGCTGGTTAAATTCATGCAGATCTAGTCGAATGTCGAGATGCTGTGATCCTTCTATATTTTTTGCTGCCCTTTTAGCCGCATGATCTGCCCACTCGTTTGGAGTGATTCCGGAGTGAGAAGGAATCCAGCAAAAGGTAATACTGGTACCCTTTAGAGACAACTCATGAATAATATGTTTTTTCAATAGTCATTTCTAGTCGTTTTTTTTTATGCCTCGGGATTTAATGGCTTGTAAAACAGACTTTGAATCCACACAAAATAAGATATTGCATGTATCCGTCGAAAGATCTACAATGTAATTTAATGCCATAAGTATGGCTACAAGTTCAGCAGTAAAAATGGAATAATGTTTACCAATGTAGTATCGTTTTTCTGTTTTTAATGAGGGTATTACAAAAGCTGCTGCACCAGTATTTCCATCATCAAGAACTGATCCATCGGTATATATCTTTAGGTAGTCTGTATACTTACTTTCCAAGTGGGAATCAACTAAACATTTTAATAGATTAGGAGGAATGGTTTTTTGGATAAATCTGTGTGATTAATGTCAAATATTGGTTGATTTTGTTCCCATTCTGGAAGTGGAGAAAATGAAGGTTTAATTGCAACATTTTTCCCGTTCAGCTCTGTATTACAGATAATATCTGAGGCAAATGTGTTAATGGACTTCAATGACTGTATTGTTCTAGCTCTTTTTGCAAAGTCGGTTTCTGAATTAAGATTTGTTTCTTTTTTGTGAAAATGTTTCATAAGCAGAAGTTTTAAGGATAAATTTCGCAGCTGAGGCTTTTCTTTGTTCATCGAGGGGTAGAATACCTGCTTCTGTGTAAGTTCCTAAAATTGACGCGTGTATTGGTACACCCAGAGCAAGTTTGTAAGCTTTGGAATCTATGCTCTGCAGTTTCTTTAACAAGTGTGCTGGAGCGCTGAAAAAACCTCCTGGCCATACGTCAGCCGTGAACGTACAAGGGAGGTAGCGAGAGATATTAGTGCCTTTGTGTCCTGCCCCCAGTGCTGTCTGCTTATTACCTTCAAAAAGTTAAGACTTTTTCTAGCTTTGTTTGTTATGTTATTGATGTGGTAATTCCATGAAAGTTTTGAAGTGAGGTAGACGCCTGTGTAGGTGTGTGTGTGTGTGTGTGTGTGTGGGTGTGTATGTATGTGTATGTGTATGTGTGTGTGTAGGTGTGTGTGTGTGTGTGTGCGCGTGCGTGCGTGCGTTCGTGCCTGCGTGCCTGCGTGTGTGTGTGTGTGTAGGCGGGGTGTGTGTGTGTAGGTGTAGTGTGTGTGTGTGTGTGTGTGTGGGTGTGTGTGTGTGTGTGTGTGTGTGTGTGTGTGTGTGTGTGTGTGTGTGTGTGTGTGTGTGTGTGTGTAAGGGTGTGTGTTTTTCCTGCAAACCTCACATCAGAGGATTAACCCTTTCAGTCCTAATGTAGTGACTGGCCGTGTGGCTTTCCCAGCCTTCCATGTTTTGGCTGTTCAGTTGGAAGATTGGAGCTGCTTCACTGTCATAGAATCTATGAATCGGCATATTAAAAAGGGCACACAACTAAACAAATATAATTTTTTTTCATAACATGAGCAAATGTTAATAATTGTATCAAAGTAATCCTGTGGGCCGGGTGGTCCTTATATGTAAGGACCAAACAGGAGTCAGAATAGCTTAGTTGGTAGAGCGCCAGACTCGTGATCCTGGGGTTGTGGGTTCGAATTTCGGTACAGGATTTTTTCCCCTCAACGTTAACATTGGTTCTGACTCCATTTCCCATACAGTCCTTCAAATGAGACTATAAACCGAGGTTCTGTGTGTGAACGCACGCACAACATCTTGCACACTGGTAAAATCCCATCACCAACTTTCGGAAGAGAAGGCCAGTTTGGCTGTTGGTATGGATCACATGTTACACATAGCATGCACCTTCCCTGAAGATGGAGTATGGCTGCCTTAATGGCGGGATAAAAAACGGTCATACACAAAAAACTCCACTGCCTGTCTATACAGGCAGTGTCCGCAGGAGTATCAGCCTGCGTAGGCAGAAAGAAAGAAAGAAAAAGAAAAAGAAACGACCAAACAGATCCTTCCTCACTTTATCAGTACTTACTATTTGCAACAGGTTGTAATTGTATTTACTATTGTGACATTTGTAAATGAAATGCAAACGAAAACTTGATTGTGACATAATCAAATACATTTTTTGTTTTTTTTTGCAAATGTGTAAATTGTTTTTGCTTTTATACGTTTAAAGTTCTTTGCTAAGGTCATCCACTATCGTTTAATCTACAACTTTTTTTCATTGTAATGTTATTTCTTTTGGCTCGTGGTTTTAGTTCAAACCAGAACTGAGAAAAACCTCATTAAATCATTTGAAATTTGAATAAACTCGAAATGGCATTGGCATGAAGGAGATTGCTTCAAAATGTTCTCTCTGTGCATGTTACTTGTCACAGACTTAAGGATTAAATGTGTTGGCTTGAACTTAGATTGACTCACAACTCTTGTCAGATGCAGGTCACCATATGGTACAGATTCATGTGCATCTGACCAGAAGTCATGTCTCAGGCAGAAAGAGTTAAAGCGTAGACTAATAAACTTCATGAAAAGAATACCTCTCTCTCTCTCTCTCTCTCTCTCTCTCTCTCTCTCTCTCTCTCTCTCTCTCTCGAGTATGTGATGCATGGAAGGGGGATAAGGTGGTGGTGGTGGTAATTGTGAATGACAGCCGCACCAGAAGCTAAAAAATCACTCTTTAACTGGGATTCTAAACCACCTTCTCATCCCTCCTCCCGCCCCCCCCCCCCCCCTCACCCTTCATCCCCCTCCTCCTCCATGGAGCAGTATGACTGTCCTTCCTCCCAACCATGGCACAGCCCTTGTAAAGTTGTGTGTAAGTTGGCTGTCACTGTCAGGACTGAAAGAAGTGAATAGGGTGTGTGTGTGTGTGTGTGTGTGTGGGGGGGGGGGGGGGTGTCTATACTACTATAGACCTGAGTCCCCTTTGGGGGTGGCTGAAGGGAGAATGGGGAATGTAGTCTTGGTGCAGGGTTTCTGGTGTCACATCACAGAGACAGACAGATGGACAGACAGACAGACAGACAGACAGACCAACAGACAGACACAGACAGTGGAAGGCAGACTGACAAACATGAAGATAGAAAGAAAGAGGGAGGAGGGAAAAGGGGGAGGGGGAGGGAGGAGAGAAAGAGAGAGAGGGAGAGAGAGAGAGACCAACAGACAAACAGACAGACAGACACATGCACTGGGAGACAGACCGGCAGACTTGAACACAGAGAGAGAGAGGGGGGGGGGGGGGGGGGGGGCAGAGAGAGAGAGAGACAGACATGTGGACGGACAGATTGACCAACAGACTTAAGTGGGGAGAAAGACTGGGGGGGGGGGGGGGGGGGGGGGGGGGGGGGGGGGGGGGTTAGGGGGGGAAGGGAGGGGGGGAAGGGGGGGGGACAGACAGACAGATGGGCAGGCAGACAGAGTAAGAGACAGACACAGACACTGGGAGACAGTCAGGCAGGCAGGGGAGGGGGGGGGGGGGGGGGGGGGGGGGGGGACAGACAGACAGATGGGCAGGCAGACAGAGTAAGAGACAGACACAGACACTGGAGACAGTCAGGCAGGCAGGCAGGCAGACAGACAGAAAGAGACAGACTTGTAGAGAGAGAGAGAGAGAGAGAGAGAGAGAGAGAGAGAGAGAGAGAGAGAATACAAATGTATGTGAATATAAACATTTCTTTTAAGGATAAACAGGATAGTTATAGATATTTCACACCATGCCCTTCGCAGCAAATGAAATGGAACATGTCTGCAGTACAAAAGAAACAGGCAAACAAACAACAAATCATGAAGACAAATCAGCAGGTATTGGGGAAAAAAAAGAAACAACAAACAAACAAAAATGATATACCATTATTAAAGAATTTGTGAACTGTTTGAAAAAATAAAAAAAAACAAAAAGTTAGTGTGCAGGCACATGTATGTGCTCACAGACACACACACACACACACACACACACACACACACACACACACACACACACACACACATGCATGCACGCAGGCACACACGCACACTAACCCACACTAACACACATGCATTCAGGCACTTACAAGATGAGTGAGACAGATGAACGGACAGAGACAGACAGGCAGGCAGAGATGGAGATTTCTCGTAAGGCAATGCACTCAGAACATGGTGTAGACTGTGTGAAGCAATTTAGACCGTTTGTTGTCATATCTGCGTGCTTTCACAACACTTTTCTTGTTCTGTAGATGCTTGACTTTTCGCTTTTTGTAGATTCCAGTTACAGTTTGGAATCTGTTTCTCTTTGTGCATAGAGGTCAGAGTCTGTCAGTGTTTATGGGAATGTCATGGTGGACCTGATGCAAAACTACAGTTGACTTAATGGTTCTGTCAAGACAGAAAATGTTTCATACAGATTCTGTGTACTTACAAGCAGTCTGTTACTAGTGTTAGTTGTACAGCTAGAGCTTCAAGTGTGTTTGAATAGCCTTTTTTTTTCTGTCTGCGTGTTTGTTCATGACTGGCGTTGTTTTTGTTCTGTTTGATTGGTGAGTTTTTTTGTTTGTTTGTAGTGGTTTTCACTGGCGAAAGATGATTTCATTTTAAATCTGTAAATTTATAGCAGGTTAATCTTTTCAGCAGTGGTTGTTTCCGTATGCTTTCAGTGTGTGTGTGTGTGTGTGTGTGTGTGTGTGTGTGTGTGTGTGTGTGTGTGTTCCTGTTTCTTTCTAATGGTTGTCCTTTGACCAATACATGTTTTTCTGTTTCTTTCTGACTTACATAATATATCTAGTTGCAAAGTAAGATGACTGCAGGTGGAAATCTAAACAAATCCTAAATAAATGTCAGCGAACCGCCCAGAGAAAGGTGGGAAAACGAGTCACAAGACAAAACACAACGCGTTTCGACCTCTTAGGTCTTCTTCAGGTGAAACAAAAACGAATATAAAATAACGAAAATTCACTTAGCTTTGATCGCTTCAGATCGCTTCAGAGTTCAGCGCAAGGAAGAACAGTTGTTCAGTTGTTCAGCATTAGTTGTTCAGCAATAATTGTTCTATGATGTACATGTTTTTCTGTTTCTCTCTGACTAATGATTGTTCTTTGGCCTGTACATGTTTTTCTGTTTCTCTCTGACTAATGATTGTTCTTTGGCCTGTACATGCTTTTCTGTTCTCTTTCTGACTAATGATTGTCCTTTGATGTACATGTTTTTCTGTTTCTGTCTGACTAATGATTGTTCTTTGGCCTGTACATGTTTTTTTCTGTTTCTCTTTGACCAATAATTGTTCTCTTGACTAACTTTGTGTACATGTTTTTCTGTTTCTCTCTGACTAATGGTTGTTCTTTGATGTACATGTTTTTTTTTCTGTAATTCTCTCTGACTAATGATTGTCCTTTGATGTACATGTTTTTCTGTTTCTCTCTGACTAATGATTGTTCTTTGGCCTGTACATGTTTTTCTGTTTCTCTTTGACCAATAATTGTTCTTTGATGTACATGTTTTTCTGTTTCTCTCTGACTAATGATTGTTCTTTGGACTGTACATGCTTTTCTGTTTCTCTTTGACCAATAATTGTTCTTTGACATGTACATGTTTTTCTGTTTCTCTCTGACTAATGATTGTTCTTTGACATGTACATGTTGTTTTTCTGTTCTCTCTGACTAATGATTGTTCTTTGATGTACATGCTTTTCTGTTTCTCTCTGACTAATGATTGTTCTTTGACCTGTGCATGCTTTTCTGCTGACTTCAACTAATACTGATCTGTTGACAGTTACTGCATTTTTTTTCCCATTTTTCTGTCTACCCAATACTTGTCTGTTGACCTATGTGTTCATCTGTTGCTTTTCCTTGTCTACATGTTCTTTTGTTTCATTTGAACAAGTGCTCCTGTGTTGACTGAATTTTTTTTTTTCTGTTTTGCTCTGGTACTCTTCTGTTGACCTTCGTGTTTTTCCTGTTTCTAATCCTCCTTAGTTACTTTTCAGTTTCTTTTCAACTAATACTCCTTTGTTGAATTTCTGTTTCTTTTGAACTAATGCTCCTCTGTTGAATTTCTGTTTCTTTTGAAATAATGCTCCTCTGTAGAATTTCAGTTTCTTTTGAAATAATGCTGCTCTGTTGAATTTCAGTTTCTTTTGAACTAATGCTGCTCTGTTGAATTTCAGTTTCTTTTGAATAATTCTGTTTCGATTTCTTTTGAACTAATGCTCCTCTGTTGAATTTCTGTTTCTTTTGGTCTAATGCTCCTCTGTTTGTTTTCTGTTTCTTTTGGTCTAATGCTCCTCTGTTGGTTTTCTGTTTCTTTTGATCTAATGCTCCTCTCTGTTGTTTTTCTGTTTCTTTTGATCTAACCTCTGTTGACTTTGTTTCTTTTGATCTAATGCTCCTCTGTTGACTGACATGCTTTTCTGTTTCCAGCACTCTTCCATAGTTTACTTTTCTGTTTCATTCTAATATTTGTCCATTAAACTATACCTGTACATGTTGTTCTGTGGTTTTTTATATATATATATATATATTTTTTTTTTTGTCTTTTTTTTTCCCTGTTTAATGCACCTCATTTTTTGGTTTTCTGTTTTTTTCTAACTAATACAGTCCATTAAACTGTTTAGTACACAGGTGTCTATTCTGTTTTATTTTTTTGTTTTTGTTTGTTTATTTTGTTTTAATAGACCTTATTGTTTTGTTTTTCTGTTTCTTTCCGACTAAGACATGTCCATTGAATCATAGGTACATGATGTTCCTTTTTGTTTTTTTTTTTTTTTCAATGCACCCCAGTAGATCTAACCATGATTTTGGTGCATGATGAAATTATGTAAGAAGGCATTTGTCGTCATCAGTCCTGCATGCCTTCTATGCCCTTTATTCTAGAATTGTTCAGCCCGTGCTGAGCTAGCAGAAATTATGCATGCTTCTTTGGCGAGGAGTTTTGTTGGTTGTGGCTGGAGGTTAGGTTGCTGGGACATTGGGTTCGAACAGCAGGTCAGTCACCTTCAACAGTCCCCTGGCAGCTTTGACACAGTACTGAGGGTAGAGACACTCAGGGCAGTTGGTTCACAGGGATCAATGTTTGCTTGGCTTTGTCCAGTGGACCGACAGAACAGACAGACAGACAGACAGACAGACAGACAGACAGACGGAGTGAAAGGGAGAGAGAAGGACTGGCAGACAAGAGACGGACAGAGAGAGAGAGAGAGAGAGAGAGAGAGAGATGAAATGAAATGAAATCTTTATTCCATAAGGTCAATGCCCTTTTTGGAAAAGGGGAACAAAAGCAAATACATATAAACATCATTACATACACATACATAAATTTTATACATTTAAGTTATAGCAATCTGCCACACTTTAAATGCTTGATAAATATAAAGTGCTCATTTTTCTGACTGTATTACTGTTTGTTGAGAGAGAGAGAGAGATTTATTCATTGTAATGATTGTGAATTTTTTCAGTGATAAAGTTACTTGTTGTGTGTGTGTGAGAGTGTGTGTGTGTGTGAGAGAGTGCGTGCGTGTGTGTGTGTAGTGTGTGTGTGTGTGTGTGTTGTGAAATTACGTGGGTGGGGGGGGGTGCACGCACACACGTGTGTGTGTGCGTGCGTGTGTGTGTGTGTGTGTGTGTGTGTGTGTGTGTGTGTGTGTGTGTGATGTGTAACAAGGGAGTGAACGTTCTGGTCCATAGCACACACACAAACACCCACACCCACACACACACACACACACACACACACACACACACACACATACACACACACACACACACCCACACACACACACACACACACACACACACACACACGTGCACACACACACACATGTGCACACACACACACACACACACACACACACACACACACACACACACACACACACACACACACACACACACTGCACACACACACACACACACACACACACACACACACACACACATCTATCTCTCTCTCTCTTTCTCTCTTTCGCACTCACTCACTCACCAAAACTTGGAAAAAAAAAGAACTCATATGCTTTCAATACTGAGCAGTCATCTTGATGACTGTATCTTCTTGGCTCTTCAGAGCCCATACTTTAGGTGCTTTCTTTGCATCAGTTTGAAGATAATTTTGTTTGTTCTAAGTAAAGGGGACCTTAAAATGAGTAAAAAATGGAATGGGAGAAATTAATCACATTTTTTTTTTTCCCCAGAGAGGCATGGGTATATCTTTCTGTTGAGTTTGTTGTTCTCATGGTAGAATGGTTTGTAATGAGAGGTATGAAGAGACAATAATAGGAAGGAGTAAGGAACACACAAGCATGTCAGATGCTGTTCTGCATTCCAGGGCTCTCTCTCTCCATGACCTCCAAAATGCATTCTGGAAACTTTGGTGGAAAAAAAAGTGTCAAGACTGTATGCTTCAGAATTATGTGCTCATTCCAGGAATCAGAATTATGTGCTCATTCCAGGAATCAGTACTGATTAGAGTTCTACCCATTAATTTTTATGTAGTCTGTGGTGGTTCAAAGATTATAAATATTTTTTTAGTAATGAATTCAGACTGAATACTTTTATTGAAATGAGGTTTGTTTAAGGCAAAAAAAAAAAACAACAACAAAAAGACTAAGAAAACGCTGTGCAATAGTGGCGAAAAGATTCCAAATACTCAGTACAACTTTTCAGTATATTGAACAGCTAACCATTTTTTTTCTGCTGTCTGGTTAATCTCTGGAACAGATGTTTCACAAGTGAATTGCTTTTGTACAAAATGGCACTTAGCAGACCCATGATTTCTTGTAGACAAAGACCTGATGTTCAGTTGTTGTCCAGTAACATTCACTGATTCCAGTCAACGATTGAACTATGAAATTGCCACTGTTCATTTTGGCCACTGCTCTTATTGGTTGTACCTTAGCTGTGTGTGTGTGTGTGTGTGTGTGTGTGTGTGTGTGTGTGTGTGTGTGAAATTTGTGTCTGAAATCAGGAAAAGCGAATAGACATTAAAACTGAGAAGAACTACTCTCAATGAAGGATGAATACATAATATGTTGAAAACTCGGGGCCTTTTTAGGTGACAGCAAAAGTTGACATAATCTGCATTCAGCCTGCCACTGACAGCCACAGCCATTCATTCTTCCATCATCATCTTTTAGTTTCTCCAGTCCTACCTCTTCCTCTTCCCTTTCATTTCTGTCCTCCTTCTGTAGCATAGTGGCAGCGTTTATGGGAGCAGAGTGCTGGGGTTCTCGTCCAGCGGCTGTGTTGCTGCTGTTGAAGCACTTTCAGGCTGGGTCTGTCCACTCCAGCCGTCCTGACTGGGACAGGCCCTGTGTGCAGGCCGCCTGGGTGGTGATGGAGGGCAGGGTGGGTGATGGACAGGGCAGAGGGTGGGTGGTGATGGACAGGGCAGAGGGTGGGGTGGTGATGGACAGAGGGTGGGTGATGGACAGGGCAGAGGGTGGGTGGTGGGAGGGACAGAGGGTGGGTGGTGATGGACAGGGCAGAGGGTGGGTGATGGACAGGGGCAGAGGGTGGGTGGTGATGGACAGGGCAGGGAGGGGGGTGATGATGGACAGATGGGTGGTGATGGACAGGGCAGAGGGTGGGTGGTGATGGACAGGGCAGAGGGTGGGTGATGATGGGCAGGGGCAGAGGGGTGGGATGATGACAGAGGGTGGGTGATGAGGGCAGAGGGTGGGTGATGATGGACAGGGCAGAGGGTGGGTGATGATGGGCAGGGCAGAGGATGGGGTGGGGTGATGGACAGGGCAGAGGGTGGGATGGACAGGGAGGGTGATGATGGGCAGGGCAGAGGGTGGGTGATGACAGGACAGAGGGGGGTGGTGATGATGGACAGGGCAGAGGGTGGGTGATGATGGACAGAGGGTGGGGGTGATGGACAGGGCAGAGGGTGGGTGGGACAGGGCAGAGGGTGGGACAGGATGGACAGGACAGAGGGTGGGTGATGATGGGCAGAGGGTGGGTGGTGATGGACAGGGCAGAGGGTGGGTGGTGATGGACAGGGCAGAGGGTGGGTGGTGATGGACAGGCAGAGGGTGGGTGGTGATGGACATGGGGCAGAGGGTGGGGGTGATGGGGATGATGGACAGGGCAGAGGGGTGGGTGATGATGGACAGGGCAGAGGAGGGGTGGTGATGGACAGGGCAGAGGAGGGTGGGGTGATGATGGACAGGGCAGAGGGTGGGTGATGATGGACAGGACAGAGGGGTGGGTGATGATGGACAGGGCAGAGGGTGGGTGGATGATGGACAGGGCAGAGGGTGGGGTGATGGACAGGGCAGAGGGTGGGTGATGATGGACAGGGCAGAGGGTGGGTGGTGATGGACAGAGGGTGGGTGATGATGGACAGGGGCAGAGGGTGGGTGATGGACAGGGCAGAGGGTGGGTGATGATGGACAGGACAGAGGATGGGTGATGATGGACAGGGCAGAGGATGGGTGATGATGGACAGGGCAGAGGGTGGGTGGTGGTGATGATGGACAGGGCAGAGGGTGGGGATGAGGGACAGGACAGAGGGATGGGTGATGATGGGCAGAGGGTGGGGTGATGATGGACAGGGCAGAGGGTGGGTGATGATGGATGGCAGAGGGTGGGTGATGATGGGGGTGATGGTGATGATGGACAGGGAGGGTGGGTGATGATGGACAGGGCAGAGGGTGGGTGGTGATGGACAGGGCAGAGGGTGGGTGATGATGGACAGGACAGAGGGTGGGTGATGATGGAGGGGACAGAGGTGATGGGTGATGATGGACAGGGACAGAGGGTGGGTGATGAGGGCAGAGGGTGGGTGGTGATGATGGACAGAGGGTGGGTGATGATGGGACAGGGGAGGATGGGTGGTGATGGACAGGGCAGAGGGTGGTGTGGTGATGGGTGATGATGCAGGGCAGGGTGGGTGTGGTGATGGGACAGGGGCAGAGGGTGGGTGATGATGGACAGGGCAGAGGGTGGGTGATGATGGGTGATGATGATGGGCAGGTGGGTGATGATGGGCAGGGCAGAGGGTGGGTGATGATGGGTGGGTGATGAGGGACAGGGGTGGGTGGGTGATGGGCAGAGGGTGGGTGATGATGGATGGGCAGAGGGTGGGTGATGATGGACAGGGCAGAGGATGGGTGTGATGGACAGGGCAGAGGGTGGGTGACAGACAGGGCAGAGGGAGGGTGGGTGATGATGGACAGGGCAGAGGGGTGGGTGATGATGGGCAGAGGGTGGGGAGAGGGTGGGTGATGATGGACAGGGCAGAGGGTGGGTGATGATGGACAGGGCAGAGGGGGGGGTGATGATGGACAGGGCAGAGGGTGGGTGATGATGGACAGGGCAGAGGGTGGGTGATGATGGACAGAGCAGAGGGTGTGATGTGATGATGGACAGGGCAGAGGGTGGGTGATGATGGGCAGGAGGGTGGGTGATGATGATGACAGGGGTGGGTGATGATGGACAGGGCAGAGGGTGGGTGATGAGGGACAGGGCAGAGGGTGGGTGATGATGGGTGGGTGGGTGGTGATGATGGACAGGGCAGAGGGTGGGTGATGATGGGCAGGGGGATGATGGGCAGGGTGGGATGATGGACAGGGCAGAGGATGGGTGATGATGGACAGGGCAGAGGATGGGGTGAGGATGGGCAGAGGGTGGGTGATGATGGACAGGACAGAGGGTGGGTGATGATGGACAGGGCAGAGGGTGGGTGATGATGGACAGGGCAGAGGGTGGGTGATGATGGGCAGAGGGTGGGGGATGGACAGGATGGGTGATGATGGACAGGGCAGAGGGTGGGTGATGATGGACAGAGGGTGGGTGGATGGCAGAGGGTGGGTGATGATGGACAGGGCAGAGGGTGGGTGATGGATGGACAGAGGGTGGGTGATGATGGGCAGGGCAGGGGGGGTGATGATGGACAGGGGCAGGGTGGGTGATGATGGACAGGGAGGGAGGGTGATGATGGACAGGGCAGAGGGTGGGTGGGTGATGAGGGCAGAGGGTGGGGATGATGGGCAGAGGGTGGGTGATGATGGACAGGGCAGAGGGTGGGTGATGATGGACAGGGCAGAGGTGGGTGATGATGGGACAGGGCAGGGTGGGTGATGATGGGCAGGGGACATCAAGGACATCAGGAGAGAAGCTGAGGTTCTCATAGGAGCATCTCTTGATGTGTGTAGTTGGGAATGTGAAGCCCTCTGTTTCCAAAGTTGGACTGTGGATCATATACATGTGTGTAGGTGGGGAATGCAAAGCCTTCTGTTTCCAAAGTTGGACTGTGGATCATATACATGTGTGTAGTTGGGGATGTGGGAGAATGCAAAGCCTTCTGTTTCCAAAGTTGGACTGTGGATCATATACATGTGTGTAGTTGGGGATGTGGGAGAATGCAAAGCCTTCTGTTTCCAAAGTTGGACTGTGGATCATATACATGTGTGTAGTTGGGGATGTGGGGGAGAATGCAAAGCCTTCTGTTTCCAAAGTTGGACTGTGGATCATATACATGTGTGTAGTTGGGGATGTGGGAGAATGCAAAGCCTTCTGTTTCCAAAGTTGGACTGGGATCATATGCGTGTAGTTGGGAATGTTGGAGAATGTAAAGTAAATCTTTCTGTTTCCAAAGCTGGACTCTGGATCATCTGATTTGAAGATCATGGAGTGTCAGAGATTCTGGTGCTGGACGTGAATTCATCTTGGAGCGTGCAGACCTGGCCATATCCTGGCCAGTTCCCTCCTGTGCTTGCAGTGCATGCATTTCAGGGACTGTCACAACCTGATCTCCGGCTGCAGTACAGTCCAGGGCATGACATACTCATGTCTGAGTGGTGGTGATCCAGGAGAGAGTTGGGTTAGTTCATGGTGCACAATTAGAACATAACTTAAAAAAAAAATGGTGTTGTCTGCCCTTCTTTGCTCTCTGCTGATCTGCAACTTCAGGTTGACATTATTACTGCCTTGACCTTTAAGCCTTGACTTGCTTCTTGTGTTTGGGTTGGTGGGGCATGTGTTGCGCTCCAGCACTAGATTTGGCGTTGTATTTGGTGTGAGGTGGTTTAGTTGCTTGTGTTCCCGTGTCAGTGTTTTGCCTACAGAGAATAGTGAGGGGCTGTTGTTTGGTCTTTGGCCTCCAGAGCTGGATGGTCTGCAAGGGGCAGCATGGTTTCAGATACGTGTGTTTTTCTTTGTTTGTTTGTATGTTTTGTTTGTTTGTTTGTTTGTGTTACAGCCCAGCTGAGCACACGGGGTTCTCTCTGGGTAGTCAGCACACAGGACAGAAAGTTCCATCCCTGACAGAATCCCCCCACCCCCCCCCCCCCAACGTATACAGATATGTACACCTGATTATGCACGCCAGTTCAGAACATAATAGCTCAGCTATTTGCATCCTTGAACAAGGTAAAAGCAAAGCCCTTCTTTAGAACACCAAGTCAGCCACTCCGCTCACTCTGCATAACGTCCTGTGTGCATCTTGGGATGGATCGGGGGCTGCAGTCCCCCTGCAGGGTTTGAATGGCCGACAACTTGCCTCTCTGCTGGAGACGGTGACTGGAAAAAGGAAATGGGCCTCATGGCGGCATGATGGTTCACCCCCCCCCCCCCCCCCCCCTTTCCTCCATCATCATCCCTCCCCACCCCAATCGCTGTTTTGCCATTGGTTGGTGAAGCGAGTAGATCACTCAGGCGTTGTTGGCGTCTTTGTCAGGCCCAGTAGGTTCTCGGGGGGAAATTCACATGCAGAAATTGAATACAGAAGATGTGAAGTGTGTCAGCTGAATTAGCAGGCCTGCATGCTTGGGTGGTTCACAGAGAGAGAGATCCAGCCAACCTGGGACGTCAGTGTGTTGGGAGAAAAGTATATGTATATATATGCGAGAGCGTGTGCGTGTGCGCGCACCTGCGCGTGCGCGTGCACGCACGCACACATGCACACACGCACGCACGCACGCACACACACACACACACTCTCTCTCTCTCTCTCTCTCTCTCTCTCTCTCTCTCTCTCTCTCTCTCTCTCTCTCTCTCTCACACACACACTCTCTCTCTCTCTCTCTCTCTCTCTCTCTCTCTCACACACACACACACACACACACACACACACACACACAGGGGCTGCACGCACCCTCACACACCACACACAACTCTGCTGTTGCTCATAAGCTTGGGCACATGCGTGTGCATGAGCATGTGCACACACACACACACACACACACACACACACACACACACACACATGTGCACAGATATACATTCTGTGCAGTGACAGTTTATTCAAGCAGCTCTATCCGCCATGTCATTGTGTCACAATGTCAGTAATCTGTGGGGGAGAAGATTGGAGGTTTCTCTCTAATGGCGGCTCTACAGGTTTAATGTTGTTCCCTACTGGTCACTTCAGTAGTTTTAGGTTACTTTCTAATGGTGACCTCACTGGTTTCAGGTTACCGTCTACATGATGACCACTGGCTTGTGATGACCACTGGCTTGAGATTCCTCTCTAATGGTGACCTCACTGGTTTCAGGTTTCTGTGTTAAGGTGACTTCACTGGTTTTCAGTTCCTTTCTAATGGTGAACGTACTGCTTTTAGGTTCCTCTTTAATGGTGACCTGACTATTTTTTCTTCTTTTAATGGTGACCTCATTGGTTTTAGGTTCCTCTTTAATGGTGACCTCATTAGTTTTAGGTTCCTCTCTGTTAGTGACCACACTGGTTTTAGGTTCCTCTTTAATGGTGACCTCATTGGTTTTAGGTACCTCTTTAACAGTGACCTCATTATTTTAGGTACCCCTGTAACAGTGACCGCATTGGTTTTAGGTACTTCTGTAATGGTGATCGCATTGGTTTTAGGTACCTCTGTAACGGTGACCGCATTGGTGCCTCTTTAACTTTGACTACATTGGCTTTAGGTACCTCTTTAACATTGACCGCATTGGTTTTAGGTTCCTCTAATGATAACTTCACAGGTTTTTGGTTCCTCTCTAATGGTGACCTCATTGGTTTTAGGTTCTTCTCAGTGAGTTTTTCATTTTGGTTGATTTTAGGTATTTATGAGAAGTATGGAGTTTACTCATTTTTATCTGGTTCTCAGGATCTACAAGAACTATGGAATGGTTTTTTTTTCTGTCTTTCACAGACATATACACTTCAGGGCCCACCCAAACCATACACATCAACCCCCCCCCCCCCCCCCCCCGTTCCCCACCTACCCCTGAGAAGCACATACATACAGACGGTAGTCTAAGTATTATTTAGTCTCCCTCCCTCGCTCTCTCTCCCTCTGTCTCTACCTCTGTCTCTCACTGTCTGTCAGTCTGTCTGCCTCTCTTTCTCTCTTTCTCTGTCTGTCTGTCTTTCTGTCTGTTCCACTAACGTTGACCAGCAAATTGGGTTGGTGCTGTTAGGCTGGGCAGTTTGACCCAGTTGGTCACCAACCACTAACTGCTTATCAAAAATGAAAAATGCTTCAGGTTTGAGCCTCTTAAAATTTGAAAGTCCAGCATTTTTTATTGTAGGAGACAAACGATGAAGAAGAATACTTCAGGTTAGGAAAAGGAAATCTAGATGGGTGTGTGTGTGGAGGTGGGGAAGGGTGGGGGGAAGGCTTTGATGATGTTGCATGAATAATGGTGAAGGTATGTGAGTAATGGTGGTGGTGATGATGATGATGATGATGAGTGTGTGTGTGTGTGTGTGTGTGTGTGTGTGTAAGTAATAGTTAGATGTGTGTGAGTGAGAGTATGTGAATGATGGCGTGTGAATGATGATGTGTGAATGATGTGGATGGTGAGTGATGATGACAGCCCATGCAGGCTGTTGAGTGCAGTGTAACAAGTGGGGCTGTCTCACTGTCCACAGTGACCGGAAAACCACACAAACCATATCCCCTGGCCACACAGACCCACTGGGTCAAACTGCCCCGGTCTGACAAACCACACAAACCATATCCCCAGGCCATACAGACCCACTGGGTCAAACTGCCCTGGTCTGACAAACCACACAAACCATATCCCCAGGCCATACAGACCCACTGGGTCAAACTGCCCCGGTCTGACAAACCACACAAACCATATCCCCAGGCCATACAGACCCACTGGGTCAAAGTGCCCCAGCCTGACAGCAGCAGCCAGATCTGCTGGCTGCTAATGTTAATCCCATTCAGAGGGTAGAAAAAGAGATGTAGATCATCCTGCACTGGCTCTCTCTTGTCTCACTTGCCAGCATGTAGGGTAGGGAGGAGGATGGTAGGAAGAGCTTTTTAGACAGGGAGGGGGGGGTAGAAGAAGAAGGAGAGAGAGAGAGAGAGAGAGACAGACAGACAGACAGACACAAAGACAGACAGACACACAGACAGACAGACACACAGAAACAGACGGATAGAGACAGAGACAGAGAGAAAGAGATGGATGGGGAGGGAGGGAGGAGAGAGAGAGAGACAAATGCTTAGACAAATGCTTAGCAAGCATGTATGTGGTGTGTATGCAAGTGTATGTCATGGGGATGGATATGTGTCTGTGTGTGTGTGTGTGTGTGTGTGTGTGTGTGTGTGTGTGTGTGTGGGAGGGGTGGGGGTAGGGTTGGCCCTGAAGTGTTTGTGTGTGAAAGAGAGAAAAACAGGGACATGAGGTCAGTATTCACACATGCATACCTGTGCACGTATGCGCACACACACACACACACACACACACATGCACACTCGCACGCATGCACGCACGCACACACACACACACACATGCGCGCGCGTGCGCGGCGCACACACACACACACACACACACACACACACACACACACACACACACACACACACACACACACACACACACTTCATGAATGGAAAGAAAAGACAAAGAAAGATGAAAAGAGAACACTAAGATCTCCAGCCTATGGACTATAATTATCACTATAAATCCAAAATCAGGGCACCTGTTCTTCCTCAGGTGGATCACATCCCATCATTCAACACCACTCATGTTTTTTTTTTTCCCCCCTTTTTTTTTCTTCACCCTGGTTAAAAAAAAAAAGAAACGAAAGAAAAAAAAATGCAATGTGCACTTTACTTGGTTCCACACTTGAATGCAGTCAAAGAAAATCTTGCTGCTGCCATTTAGGAGCATGTGCCAACATGGTGCCGGTGGAGAACAACCTTGACAGGTAGTCTACCTCCGGTCTGTTTTTGTGTCAGTAGGGTCGTATCATTAGCTGCCTGCGCAGGTCTTGACGTCGCTGACGTTGTGTCATTCATATTGGCCCGGGTTCACTGGCTTCATTCAGCGATCCAAGTCGGCCAGGGGTGAAAAGCTGCACTGAGACGCTTGGGGACTGATAATGCTGTCCGACTGGGTAGATGGGTCCATTCATTCATTCTTAAAGTCAGTTCATTTTTTAAAATTTCCATTCAGGCATAGAATCACGATTTGTTTGTGTTTATGTGCTTGAATTTGTTCACTCATTCATTCATTCATTCATTCATTCATTCATTCGTTCATTCATTCTTACACTAGTTGATAATTAACTAATCGGGTAATCTATTCATTTATTCATTCTTGCACGCATTCACATTCATTTCTCATTTCGTGTGTGTATTCATTTATTCTTTTGTACATATTCTTTATTGTTAAATTCTCTCGTTGGTATGAAGTTACATTGGGAATGGTGCATGCTTAATAGCAGACATTTAAGAACAAGATTAAAAAGTGTTATGTATAGTTTTATGAGGTGGGCATAGTAGTTTCAAGTTTGAACACAAAAGAAAAACAAATTGACTGAAAGCATGTAATTCTGCTTCTTGCCTATCATTTTATTCTCAAGGTGTTCAGTGCATTGTTGAAAAATTAACTATCAAATCCAGCCGGACTATTATTGCCCTTTCTACATATATATACACAAATCCTTAGCTTTAGTTCCAAACATTGTTAATGTGGCGTACATTCAGAAACAGCAGATAAAACAGACTCAAAATCGAGGGGTTAACTGCCCTTTACAACAAAGAAATTAGTAGTGTTTAAAACTAATCCGGAATGAGTATATTACTTGACTTAGTCCTCTGAATTCCCTGGGGAACATTGCACTCTTCCAGCGGACACGGTTTCGAGAGATCCTGTTCAGCTCGGCCCACGTCATTCCGGCGGCCTTCACTTCTGCGTTGGTACTCCTTCGCCATGTCTGTCTTGGCCTTCCCACTTTTCTTTTGCCCTGAGGGTTCCATTCAAGGGCTTGTCTTGTGATGTTGGATGGAGACTTTCTGAGGGTGTGGCCAATCCTTCCCCACTTCCGTTTTCTGATTTCTGATTCTATTGGAACTTGCCTGGTCTAGTTCCACAGTTCTGTGTTAGCAATAACATCTGGCCATCAGATGTGCACAGTGTTTCACAGCACATCTGTTGATAAATGTGTGGAGTTTGTGGGTGCTTGTATTTGTTGTTCTCCATGTTTCAGATCCATATTGAAGGACGATTTGACATTTGAGTTGAAGATGCTGAAGATGCATGCCTCTTTTTATGGCCGACATCCATGATCTGCATGACTCTGGACATGAAGAGAAGAGAGATCAAATGTGAGCCGCTGGTCCATGGACTGGTTGACTGGGTGGGAGTTTTTCAGAAGCACAAGAAAATGGACCTGAGTTCTTGTTTTATATCGAAGGGGGGGGGGGGGGGGGGGGGGGGGGGGGGGGGGGGGGGGGGGGGGGGGGAATGAGCAGAGCTACTACGCTTCAAATCACTAGCTGTATGTATCACACCTCAAATCACTAGCTGTTTGTTTCACACCCTTTCTTTCGCATTGAACTCTCTTCTGGCTCAAACTCTGTCCCACCTTGAGGGAGATCCTTCTCTTAATCCTGGAACATCTTTACCACCTTGAACTCTTTTTTGGAGTTTACCCACCTTGAACTCTCTTCTGCATTGAACTCTTTGCCACCTTGAACACTTTTTTTTATTTTTTCCACCTTGATCTCTCTTCCGCATTGAACTCTTTACCACCTTGAACTTGTTTCCATGTTGAGTTCTTTCGTAAGTTTTCCACCTTGAACTCTTTTCCACCTGGAACTATTTCCACTTTGAACTCTTTTTAACTCTGAAAGAGGTCCTTCTCCTTCTCTTACACCTTGAACTCTTTTCTGCATGGAACTTTTTCATTTTGAAGGAGGGCCTTCTCTTCCAGTTTGAGCTCTCCTTCATCTTGAAGGAGAACTTTCTCTTCCACCTTGAACTCTTCTTTCATCATTGAAGGAGAACTTTTCTTCTTCCAACTTGAACTCTCTTCCACATAGAAGGAGTCCTTTTCTTCTTCCGTCTTGAACTGTTCTCCACTGTGAACCTTTTTCAGACACCTGGAATGAGGTCCTTTCAATATGTACCTGTTCAAAAAAGAGAAAAAGAACAGCCCACATGTTCACCATAATTATTGATATCCGCTTGCTGCCTTCTTTTGAGGCTGGGTTGCAAGATGCCAAATTGTCCAGATGCTGCTGTGTGGGAATGAACTGTCAGGGTGCAGGCTTTGGTGATTCAGAGGAGCTACACACGATACGTGAGGGTAACCCTCGCTCCCTTGATGAGTTGATGACATGCCCATAACGCCAAAATGAATGGTGCGGGCATGGAATTACTGCCATCATGGGAGCAAGAGTTACCCTGCTTGTTTGTGATGATTCATTATTGTTGACAGTTTCCTTGCCTCGTTTCCAGATTTCTTTTCAGCAGTTGTGTTGCAGATTTTGTTGTTGTTGTTGTTGTGACTTTATTTAGAAAGCTGACGTTTATTCAAACAAAGGCTTAACTTGGCCCTTGGTTTGACTCCTGGCCTAAAGTGTTTCCCTCCTGAAAGAGGTCTGTTTCTGAGAAGATGTTTTAGTGTGTCTGCTCTGCAGAATTAGCAGTTGAGCATATACTGGTGAAATGTGCTTCAGTGAAAACTTTCCTACCTCCAGAAGTCATAGAATGTATTTTGCCAGTTTCTTATGTTAAGTTATTTTTGGGATCAGTTTAATCTTTTCAATCTTTCAATATTTAGATTAGCTAGTTATTTTTGTGTAGTCCTATTGCATGTTTCTTGCAAGTCTCTCTCTCTCTCTCTCTCTCTCTCTCTCTCTCTCTCTCTCTCTCTCTCTCTCTCTCTCTCTCTCTCTCTCTCTCTCTCTCTCTCTCTCTCTCTCTCTCTCTCTCTTTATCTCTCTGTCTGTGTGTCTCTCTCTCTCTCATTTTTCTGTTAAAAAAAAAAAAAAAAAAGAATTTTATGATGTTGAAAACTAACAGTTTTGCTGTTTTTTTATGCTAGAAGTCTACTAGAATCATCAACACAATGAAAAGACTTTAAATAAAACAACCAAGCAAGCAGCTGTTTCTGAATCCTTTGACTTCTGATGTAGTCTTTTTTTTCCCACACAGTGAAAGTGTTCCTTTACCAGATCTTTTGATCCCACATTTCTCCCACTTTGAAACAGGTTCTTCTTCTTTTTCTGTTTTTTTTTTTTTTTTAAGATATTTTTCACTCTTAATCTGAAGGGTTTTTTTGGTTTTTTTTTTTCATCTTGAAGCAGACTGGATTTGCAGATCTTTTGGTGGAAAAATTTCCATGATCAAGAAGGAGGTGTGTTTCCAGGCTGAAGGTCTGAAATATTTACCATCTTGCTAGAAGGCCCACCCGCAGACCTCTTCACTGCCCACCTCTCAGACAGCTGTGTTTGTGGTGTTGGCACACGCTTCTGGTGGAAGGCTTACCCAAGGTCATGTGCTACACCCACAGAGCGTTTCCGTTCAGTGTTTTGTCACAGGTGTACAGTGTGTGTGTGTGTGTGTGTGTGTGTGTGTGTGTGTGTGTGCGTGTGTGTGTGCGTGCGTGCGTGCGTGTGTGGTGTGTGTGTGTGTGCGTGTGTGTGTGTGTGTGTGTCAGTGAGTGAGAGTGTCTGTGAGTGAGAGTGTGTGTGTGTGTGAGTGTGTGTATGCATGAATGTGTGTATATACCAGTGTCTATGAGTGTGTGGGTGGTGTGTGTGTGTGTGTGGTGTGTGTGTGTGTGTGTGTGTGTGTGTGTGTGTGTGTGTGTGTGTGTGTGTGTGTGTGTGTGTGTGTGCGTGCATGCGAGTGGTGTAGTAGTAGTTATACTTTTCATTTTTTTTTTGTCTTTTCACAAAATTGTGTGATATTAGACGAGAGAGAGGAGAGAGAGATTGAGAGAGAGGAGAGACGAGAGAGGAGAGAGAGAGAGAGAGAGGAGGTGAGAGAGAGAGAGAGAGGGGAGGAGACGAGGAGAGAGAGATGGAGAGAAGAGAGAGAGAGAGGGAGGGAGAGAGAGGTTGGGAGCGGGAGGGAGGGTGAGAGAGAGTGAGGCAAGAGGGTGAGGTGGAAGTAGGTGCTGTGGAGTGCATGCAAAATATGGAATAGTACACACGTTTGCCCCCCGCACAGTTTCCCGCCAAGTGTGTGATAAAATTATAGTAAATATCTAACAGGACTACATATTTAAACAAAAGGTAACTTTGAAAGCTAAATCAACATCATAACTCAGAAAAACATTCAGTCACTGTCATGCCTAATAAAAAATGGTAAGTATGCCTTAAGAGTCGCACAATCAAATAAAACATGGGCTCTCGACACGTTTGCCTTACCACATATGCATATTGTTCCTGCACGATATTTCGGTATGAATGCATCGATGCTTCAGTCTATAAAACACTGAAACAAAGTTTCTGTACTGATACATATCACGAAACCTGCAGGTGTTTCAATGCCTTCAACCTGATCAAAGCTGTGAACATGGCTGTTTCGAGCATTAACCCGCAAATAAGGGATGTTCTCTGGTGTTTTCTAAAAAAAGTCCAAAGCCACTTGTTTTTAAAACTTGATGACACTCTTATAAAGTCAAGGGAACAGAAGGTGACTGTGCACTCATTTCAGTTTTGGCTCCCTTTTTGGCAGATCTGTCAGCGAATCCATTGCCCAAATTCCACAGTGGGAAGGGACCCAGGAAAAAAAGTTAAATCGGTTCCCTTGCACATCAAAAATATGAATTAAATAACATATTTCCTTTGAAATAAAGTTTTCAGAATTAGAACTGAAAAACTTGATAGATTGTAGCACTGACATTGAGTTGACACATAACAATACTTGCAAGATTGATTGTGAGTGTGTGTGTTTGTGTGTGTGTGTGTGTGTGTGTGTATGTGTGTGTGTGTGTGTGTGTGTGTGTGTGTGTGTGTGTGTGAGAGAGAGAGAGAGAGAGTGTGTGTGTGTGTGTGTGTGTGTGTGGTGTGTGTGTGTGTGTGTGTATGAAAGACAGGAGAGTGGGCCTGTGTGTGTAAAAAGAGACAAGAGACGGGGACAAGAGGGTGTGTTTTTTGATGATAGCTAACCAGCGGACACACAGCCCGAGGGGACAGGGTCAGTGCCGGTCATCAGGAGGAGATGGACAGGTCATGCCCAGTTCCCTTTGATCTGTCCATCCAACATGGCCTGAGAGCAGAGCCATCCTGTCCCTCCCCCGTAGGGTTGGGAACACGCCCGGCTGGGGGGGAGAAAAAGGCCCTTCACTCCTCAGTCATCTGCAATACCCCTTGGGTTTTTGTCATACACCGTGCCTGAGGGGAAAAGTTCCATGGAAGCCATCGTTCATTGCAGTCTTTTTTTCGACCCTTCAGGATCATTTCATAGGTGTCTCTATGACTCCTGGGAACTAAATAGGAAATTTGTGGAGGTCAAACGTCCTGTCAGTACAATGTTAGGTTGTCAAGTTATGTACTGATCAGGAAATTTTTTCGAAGTCAGATATCCTGTCAATACATCGTTAGATTGTTAGGTAATGTTTGGAACATTGGGTGAGTAAGTAACCCCATGGTAAAGTGGTCGTCACAGACGATTTATTTCAGTTTAACAGTGCTGACCATGAACCTTTCTATAAGTGGTATACTCTCAGTGTCAGCTCTATTGTGATTAGCTTAGTTAATGAGCTGATCAGTTCATGCATGGGTGTTTCGTTTGTCTCTACACACCTGCATGGCGGCTTTGTATGCTCAAATGTGCATGTGCACACATGCATAGGCATGTACAGAGATGCACACAAATATATAGACAGACATACATGCACACATGCATGCTTGCATGAAAATGCACAGATACGCACGCACGTACGCACGCACGCATGCACACACACATGCACACAGGCACGCACGCACGCATGTACACACACAGAGAGATGCATACATAAGCATGCGCGCGCGGCACCCACACACACACACACACACACACACACACACACACACACAAACATACACACACATACACATAGATGCACACACACA